>JAPYYV010017870.1:0-11904 GCA_030522625.1 Copidosoma aretas | reverse complement strand
CTAACCTAAAAATGCGCTGCATGCAACTTCAGTCGGAATAAGTTTTACCAAAAATATTTTATTTTATTTCATAAAGATAATTCACAGTGAGGTACCATGCAGGTGGCACTTGTCAAATAGACTAGAAATTGTAAATTTCTATTGTAAGCTATTCGTAACAGTACAAGTGTATACCTTACGATGAATTATCTTTATGAAGTAAAATAAAATAATTTTCGTAAAACTTATTCCGTGTAAAGCTGCATGCAGCGCATTTTTAGGTTAGGCTTATTTTTTTCAAATTATTTGTTGGTTATACCTCCAAGTACGGGCGAGTTAAACGTATTATGCTACATTATAGATATCATTAGCTATCGCCACCAGATCGGCCATAGCAGATTCTGCCATAGTCTGTAGTCAGCGCTACTAAACTGCCACTACTATGGAAGTATAGCAGTAGCTACTATACTTTGTGGCAGATGCTGCTACGTCAGTTTCTCAGTGTACTCACCCCACTATTGAAATACTCTGCCGACCGATGTTACTGTCGGCGGTAGTTACCGAGCGTATAAGAGTTCAGATCAACCGTTTTCTTGAAGCAAAGGTCTCATACTCCAAGTCTGCGTAAGTGCTCCATGAGGCAGGTAGCGTTAGTTGAATGTTAGTGATCATGTAAAAATTAACGAGATTTCACAGCCTTCATCTGGCACTTCCGTGCTTAACCAGGAAAAAAACTCTTTACCACATAGGGGATTGAGCGCGCTATCTACGCTTCAACAGTCTATATTCAACAGCCAGGTCACAACATAGGCTCTTTTTGGTAACACCGGTGGGATTTTTAGAGGTCATCGCCGAGGAGAATGCACCTGGAGATTGTCCTCGAGAAGTACTAGAAGCCAAAGTGAGATTTCAAGAGACAGTGTGAATAGTGCTTCTTAATCACCCACTCTCGGTAACCAGGGTATATCTGAAGGTCATCACAGAAGGAGTGACTCAAAAGTGACGATGTGCAACAAAACCCGATGAAAATTCGACACGATCTTGATCCGCGGCTCCCGCGAGTGACGAGTTAAAAATTACTAGCGTCACTTGGACGTCTTTTCCAGGGACAAAAAGTTCAGTCAGTCAAATATAGCCTTAATTTGTCGAACGAACGTGTCAGTGACCTGGGGCCATGTATTATCCGTAGAACTAGCAACCTTATACGAGGCAAATTCAAGCGGGTGGTCAGCAAACGGATCATGAGGGCATAAACCAAATTCATTACCCGACCTTTTCTCAACATCTGATATTCTTAATGGTGCCTCCCAGTATGATCAAGCTGCAATATCTATTTCGTGAAAGAATGCAAGCATCGAGTCCCGAGTCACGTATAGGAAGCTGAGTGAACTAAATAGTCTAATCCCTGAATTTAATGGTGTGAATATACCCATCGCTATTTTTATTAAGAAGTGTCGAATCCTCAAGAAAAATGTTGAGCCGGAGAAAAAAAATTTGTTTATGCAAATAATCTAAGCAAAGATTATTTGAGATGCTCGCAATCAGATTATGTAGAAGACTTTTAGCGATTTCAATCATTTGTTCACAGTGACGTAAATAGCACCCTCGCAACTTCTGCAGTACGCAGAGGTCCCCGCTGATCAGGGGCACGGTGAGGTGTTCACCTGTTGAAATCCCACGCTCTTCAGGAATTCACGTAGAACAATTTTATAATATTCATTATTTTATGAGATATTTTTGAAAAAATCTTAAAAAATTGAATTTTTCAATTATTTTAAAATTCAGAGATTGCTTTCCAAAATTTTGAAACTGTTTTAACCTGGGTGAGATGTTAATTTTAACAAAATTTATGTATTTTAGTGAGGTTCACGTGAAAGCGCAGATGCGTTTAATTAATTCATTACGTGACATCTTCATGGTATAATTTATATAAATATAAACATCAGTTATGACATTCTTTGTTTATTTACATAAATAAACTAAATAAAATAGTAGTTTAAAATAAAACTATGAATTGATCGTGTGAATAGGTTCATACTCGTATGTAACTCAAAAAACAAGAAATTTAAAATTATTTAAGAAGCACCTAACTTTGAATAACCAGTTCAAAAAATGTGTGCAATAATGCATTTTTCTACAAGATAAAATGCAATTATGTACTTTTTTTCTTAAAGGGGCACAAAAAGTTTTTTTGTAGGGGGCTGCTACATAAATTAGTTACGCCACTGTTTTCTCATTGACCTCAAGCAGATATTTTCTCCTTGATAGAGTATCACTCAGCTCCAAGCTGAACTATTTCTTGTTACTCAAGGGTCTCGGAAGAGCGTGCCTGAAGTGCGTGACTTAAGATTACGAAAAATCTACAATCCCAAATCAGCTTGGTAGCAAAAAATTACAGGCCGTCCCAATGATAACGCAGGAAGCTATCCGCGCAGCTATGAAAAAATTCAGGTTGGGTTTACAAAAGGATATCAGATTTCAAATTCCAGATCGTATGATCCTTGATCTAGAGTCTGCTGTTAAGTCAGCAAAAGAAATTGAATACAGAGAAAATTGGTCATGGGAACTGCGTAAACCTATGCCGAAAGCTCATAGAAATGGAGCGCTCCATTATAAGATAGCCTACTATGTAAATAGCAGTGATGGAGAGAACTGCGGAGATAATCAAAGAGATCGCCGCTGCGATGATCCCAATAACCGTAAACGTCATGACCATCGCAATGATCGCAAAGACGATCGCAGAGATAATCACCAGAGACACGCGTAAAGATATCCGTTTAGATGATAATAGCAGAAAATACAAGAAAGAAAATCGGGATGATGATCAGAGTAATCGCTCAGAAGCGATAATGAACGAAACCCAACCATAGCTGCTATACTTGTGACAATATTAGTTCATTTGCGCGAGAATATCGGCCAATTATTGTAATTACTGCAATATAACGGGACATAACTGTTTCGAATAAACACAAAAAGCGTGAAAACGATGGCCATTTAAACTTGAATCGAGTTCGCCGAGTGAGCGTGGTTACGGACCCATTAACAACCACAAGACACGCCCAAAAACGAGCAAAAATAGCCATCGGCAGAGCAGGTAGGTTAGATTTACCCACAATAACCTTGGGGCATACAACTAATGCAAAAATGTTTTGCGATTCGGCCTGTCGGGGATAAGCAACTAGCTTGTCAATACCTTAGGTAGAGTTACTTCCATAAAGTTACTTAAACAGGCTTGTCGAGACCTTAGGTAGAGTTACTGCAATAAAGTTATATCGAAAACCAGAAATAGAGGTTATGTTTTTATATCAATCTACGCGCCTCGATGTTTCCTTGCCTTGAAAAAATCCGTAATAACTGTTATTTTTGACTTTTTTCTTTTAGATATGGCATTTTTTTATCATTTATGTAGTTATGACATTATGAAAATTATTCAAAATCATTCTCGCATGCCTGCATCAATGTCCTTAATGTACAGTAACCACGTAGTGAAAGCTTGCTGATAACTTACAGTTAGAACCCACCTGAATATATAGAACGTCATTCTGTATGCAATTTCTTATGTAAAAACCATATGTAGTTACATATGGCATTACATATGGTATTACATATGGCAATAGATAAAGGGTTTTGAAATGGTAATGCCATATGTAATTACATGTGAAAAAACATATGAAATTACAATTTCATATCCAACCTCAAAAGATTGAAACTCACGTGAATAAAGCCTTTTGATTCGTCGTGTGATTGGTCCAGTCTGATCAAGAGCGGGCAAATTTGAACATGAGATTTTGAAAAATAATCAAAAATCAATTTAAATTTGTTGGTTCAATAATAACTGAAAGTAAATTTTGTAAATTAGGTAATTAATCGATTTTTCTTTAAAAATCATAGAATCATACCTTAAAAGATTGAACCTCACGTGACTAAAGCCTTTTTATTCATCCTGTGATTGGTCGAGACTGATCAAGAGCGGTAAAATTTAGAAATGAGATTTCGAAAAATAATTAAAAATCGATTTCAATTTGTTGGTTCAATAATAATCAAAATTGTATTTTGTAAAATAGCTAATTATTTGATTATTCTTTAAATAATCATAGAAATAAATGTGTTTGATTAATTATTGGGGTTTGGCGCGCGAAGCGCGCAGGGGGCAAGGCTCATCAGTTGGATAGTAATACTATAAGTTTAAGGCTAATAACGCTAAACCTTATTTTGTTACTATTTTTGCAAAACGAAATTTTTTTTAGTATCCACTTGTGATTCCACATGTTCTTCCACACAGAATGACGTATGGCATTTCCAATCTAAAACCCTTTATGTATTGCCATATGTAATACCATATGTAATGCCGTATGTGATTATATAGGTTTTACATAAGAAATTCCATACAGAATGACGTTCTATATTTTGAGGTGGGAAATTTACTTTATTTAGATGTTTATAAATTAATGCGGTAAAATCATATAATAGATGAAAATTTAAAGATCGGAAACGGTCCTATATGTTATTCTACGCCATTATCTACTTAATTACTAAGTTTTTTTTTATTCCGTTCAGCAGTTTTCATGTGATAGAGGAACAAACATCCAAACATCCAAATACACAAGCTTTCACATTTATAATATTAGTAAGATCGTCTCTTCGTACCACTTCTGCGTCTACGTTGCGTCGGGGGAGCATATTGCTTTGCACTGGTCCCCATGCGAGGAGGTTAGTTTTAGTCAGTAGGTACCCGCGTAAATCCTACACTCACTCTGGTCGTCAGACCGGAGTAGTCATTTGACCTTAGTTAGTTACCTTTTATTAGACCGACTGTTTTGTAATTATGTCCCCAAAAACGTCCCCTGATACGTCCTGAAGGACGTTTTTAGCTAGAGACTTCCCTAGGGATATCCTCATTTTCACCAAGGTAGAGACTTTTTTCTGCAGATATTTGTTGGCAAAAATTTTTAGAATCTTTTTTATTGGCATGTAAGCAAAGAGCACACGGGGAGAACTCTGAAGCAACGGCAAGAGTATGATCGCGAAATGCGATGGTTCCCAAAAGGGAACTTTCTTTGCTATAATCCCTTAACTGCGCATGCGCGTAGCTTCCATTTCTGGTTATTTTATGGGGACTAGACATGCTATGTGGTGCGCGCGCACTTTTTTAATATTTCCCAACGAAAGATGAATTATTTCTCTTTAATTTGCATAATATACCATAGACTATTTTCAATTTATATCAATCAGCTTGTAAATGTAAAAAAAAGCCCTTAATAACCGGAATTTTTCGTTGTTAACATTTAAGAATATATTGGTTCTTTTTATAATTAGTATTTTATATCCATATTAGGTGGTAGATACTATAAAGTATCTAAAATTAAATTTGAATCGTTTACTGGTTACATCTTGTGACCTCCGGTCATCTCACTAGCAAAAATGGTACAAAAATACAATTTTTGTTTAAAATAATTAGTTGATGATTGAGTCTAACAAGCGGACTTGGGTAACAAGTCAATATCAAGACTATATACCATTATTTCTCCATTAGAATATTCTGGTTATTTTTTATTATAATTTTTCTTGTTTAGATATTTAAATTTTAGCTCCTATAGTACCACAGAAAGGAGCCTGTAGTTTCTTGCAGCTGAGTAGCCGCGGCAACCGGGAACATCATACCACCCGTCATAACTAATCAGCATAGTTTAGTAGCTTCCAGCAGAATGACATCATCGAGCCGACTAGGAACCGAGGTCTCATGCAACATCAAATCGCTCGTCTAGCAGTCTCTTGGCGGCGACGATTCTGCTCAGTACGCTCTAATGTGTTACCTTTCGGTATAGTGCTGCCAGATGCTCGGAGACTCATAATGGCGCCCGTGTATGCCGTACAAGTGCTACGACTTGTATTTCATGCATCAGCACATTTATGTTTCTTCTATACTTATATTGGAGATATTTTCTCGATAATGCCACGGGGAATTTAGAATTTCAATGATCCTTTCATTTATTAATATTATATTTGTTGATTTATGGCACTTCACATACTGACTGATTTTTCTTTGTTATAAATATTAATTTTAAGTTAATTTGATTATAATAATACGAAATAATAATTATTGATTTTGTAATACGATTCACGCTAGGTGAATTCAAATCATATATCTAGAATTTAGTTCTTTATTCTTTTATTCACAGCTTGCATGCTGTCCTGTGTATAAAGGTACTATTTGAATATAATTGATTTATTTTATTTAATATTTTATTTTGTTATTCTTTATTTAATTGACTTCTTTAATACATCAACAATAAATTATGATGCGTTTAAATATCCTCTATAACTCATCGCTGGAATAAGGAACTGATGCACCATTAATGGTCGAGGTAAGGTAAAGTATAAATATCATATTCGGAGTTAGGAAATACCTTCCAGCACCCAAAATTTATCTTATTGTTAAATATCATATAACCATGAACTTTTATAATGGAGAAATAGTGTTAGTTAATTCCGAATGTTGTCATATCACTTACCCATGACCTGATCAATGAATTAAAACGATAAATAATTTATATCAAACATAGAACCTATGTTTTCATGTAGATCTCAACTGTGCAATACAGTTTAGGAAAATAACAGTCTATAGCTAAAAGAATACCACACGCTTAACGCAACCTATACAGTGGCATTATTACTATTTATTACAATGTTGGGTACACGGTTAAAAAGCCGTAGAATGTATGAATTTTTGGGCTTCGAAAATGTTGCTATGGGTTTCTAGGTGTTGTTTTGTTGCTGAAAAATATTAGTCAGTCAAGCTTGTAACCTCGAGCTGTTTACTTCTGTTCGCTTCTCTCAATAAAGTTTGGTTTTGTTTCTATAAAGTAACGTGTTTTAATTGTTACTCGCAATCGTAACAATTTCGGGGGGCTCGTCCGGGATAACACATCAACAAAAGAGACGAAAACAATGAAGCAGCAGCTGGAGGAATCTAAGCAGCAGTGCCTTGATCTGGAGCATCAGTTAAAATATATGAGTGGTGAAAACTCGTGATAAAAAAAATGAAGTTGAAAGCTGAACTGGTTGAACTGCAGGAAAATTGTGTCGGTTTGTAGGTTCAGTTGGACGACACGAAGCAAGAAAAAGAATACACGCTGCGTAAGCAACAAGAAATTCATGAGAGGACTCTCTGGCAGTTGCAGTAGACTCTCGGTGATGCTCGCGACATGATCGTGGGCCTGCAAACTGAACGGAACGCAGTTTTGGCAGAGCGGGACTCTCTTCTGATCGAAAGACAGGCTCAGCAAAGGAGAGGCAGCGTTACACGATCAACAATTTGACGGCATAAACCAAATAAGTAATAACGAAAATATTTTGCTACCACCACCACAAGTATCACAACCACCACAACCATCACAACCACCGCCACCATAGCAATCACAACCACCACAACCATCACAACCAGGTTCATTAACTCCCTTTAATGTTCAAGTCGATGTTTTTGATGGTAGTTATTCGTTTAAGGATTTTTCAAATCAGTTTAACCTTATTGCCAAATTAAATGATAGGATGAAAATAGAAAAATAATTGCTCTGATTTCTTGTTTACGTGGAAAGGCAAAATCAGTACTTGATAATTTTTCAGAGTCGGAAGGACTGTAAGGTTTAACCTCGAAATTTGAAATCCGTTTTGGAGAAAAATATTTGGCTGCGGCGTGTTATTCTCAATTATAAAATAGGAAACATGGCCTGAATAAAGATTTTCCAATTTTAGCTGCTGATTTACAGAAAATATTTTCAGTAGTTTATCCTAAGTGCTCTTTTGCTACTCAATATAAAAATTGCTCCTTCGCAATGTGTAATTGCAATTGCTGATGATTCAGTAAGGGAAGTGCTTTAATTAGAGAGAATTGAATTTTTGAGAGTTGCCCTCCAACGGTCAATAGAGGTAAAAGCAATTTTTAATAAAAATAGGAGACTTAGAAAAGGAACAATAATGCAGGAGCATACAGAGCAGTGCAGTCGAATTCTAATCCAGGAGCAAGTCAGGAACGAGAACCCTGGAATGCCACAAACGTAAAAAAAAAAAAAAGAAAACAAAAGCGAAAAATCGGAAAAAAAAAAGAAAAAAAAAAAAAAAAAATAAAAAAAAAAAAAAAAAAAAAAAAAAAAAAAAAAAAAAAAAAAAAAAAAAAAAAAAAAAGTGATTTATTCCGGAATGGATTGCATGCGAAATAAAGTGGCCAAGTAACATTTACAACTTGACTAACATAGCATTAAATTATGTTAGGTATGTTTGCAATGAAAGAAATTTTCACTTATAACGTTATTCCAACATGGCACGATCACTGGTTTTTCAAAATATCACGGTGTGCTTTATCATAATAAACACAATTTTTATCCTTATCAACATTTGACTGCAACCAATTTGATATATAAAAAGCTGTTCCCAATGGAGAAGGGGTGACTATTCTTTTGTTTAAAAACAATGTAATTTTGACGTAAATCACCGCAAAAAATAATTACTGCAGTTAACCCGTCTCTACAATAACTTTATATATTCCGGCAAGCCTCGCGTCTCCACGATCGTAACAAAGCACCATAACCTTTATAGAGCTGTCAGAAGTACATACTTAGTTTTTCAGAAATAATGTCGTCTATAAGCTGTTTTATAAGTGGTTGTTACGATAAATCTGTTTTTTTTCGTATCTGTAATTTCTCTAGATTATCGAACAATGTAATTTCGACTTAAATCTCTGCAGAAAAGAATGACTGCAGCTAACCCGTCTCTACAAAAACTTTATATGTTCCGGCAAGCTTCGCGTCTCCGCGATCATAACAAAGCACTATAACCTTGTGGTTTTTACGATAAATCTGTTTTTTTTCGTATCTGTGATTTCTCCAGATTATCACAAGTAAGCAACGCTTTATTTTAGTTAATGCAGTTTTCAAAACAAGTTTGTTTTACACTTTATAGCTCGACAGAGGTTGTGATGCTTTGTTATGATCGCGAAGACGCGAAGCTTGTAGGAATATATATAGTAAAAATACATACGGATTAACTTTAGTAATTTTATTCTGCACTGATTTACGTCAAAATTACATCGTTTTTAATGACAAGAAAAATCACCCTTTTTCTATCAGGAAAAGCTTATCATCATATTTTTAATTGGGTGCAGTAAGGTGTTCATTTGGATTAAAAAAAATATTTTTCCTCTTCTTGGCTTTAGCCCGCAATAATTTCATGCATTAAAAATAAGCATGTATCAAGCGCATGTTATATTTGTTCAATGCCCACGCTAGAGTTTTCTTATCCATCAGGATACTTTCACAAATTATTGAGAGCTTGGCATGATTTATCAAAATCACTAGTTTAGATGGTAATCATTTATCTGACACGATAGCTCTCCTTACGGTTCTTATTGGTATAGGGACCAGCAATCTCGAATGCCTTAGTAAACGTATGTAAAAGTATGCCTACAGCATACGGTTCAGTGGGACATTCAAGGCCGCTGGTAGGGGACTCTATATATAACTCTCCGTCTAAGGACAAAACTATTGGGCTAGCCCACAGACTTATGTATAGACTGAGCATCCAATCTGTATCTCTGAAGCAATTGTTAAAGGGTGGGAACAATTAGCTCGAAGACGCTGTCTCTCTGTCTCTCTCTTTCTCTCTCTCTCTCTTATAAAGAAAAGTCGGAATGTGATTGATAGAGACAGTATCTCCGAGCTACTTGTCCCCACCATTCAGATGCTTGCTTCAGAGTTGCAGCTGGAATGTGCAGTCTATTTGTATAAATCTATGGGTTAGCCTAACTGGCAAGTCTACCAACAGCTCCAGGACGGAACATCCGTCGCTCTCATTTTAGTAGACAACTTGATCTCTACAACAGTAACTTAACTAACGCCACCTGCCTATGGGGGCCTTACTAAGACTTGGGGGCATAAGATTTTTGCTGTAAGAAAATGGCTGATGTAGACTTCTATACATAAAGATGTGTTCTATATTCCCTCGTTTCACACTGCCAAGCTTGGACCAATGTTGGCAGAGATTAGAAGAAAGATTGTTGGTGTCTGTAGTGAAGTGTGTCGCCGTTTTGCACAGGTTTAAGAGCCAAACCGTTGTGGTCTGATAGAACTACACACATTTTTTTATTGGAAGAAGGTTCCAGGCGGTTAGCGCGTACCTTGCTCATTCTCTTTGTGCATATGTGCAACCTAATATTTTAAAAACATGAATGATTAAACTTGTTATTGTTTAAACTAATTAGTTTGCATTTGCATGAAAAGCAATTGATACTATTTAATACGTGAACTAGTCCTTGAATGCAAACAGTTCAGCTCTTTATAGTAATACTACTAATATACGATCTAGTCACTTATTTCGTATTAAAATCTTGGTAATAATAAAACACTGTGACTCACGCTTAGCAAAAATTAAATGAAATGAAAATTAAAGACAAACTTGTCGAAGAACTTACCTCAATTTGAAACACACACTAACAGACTGAAAATCTATGTAGCTTGGCTCAGGTGAGAATGACGAGCAGTTTAAAGTAACTACAATGATAAAGCGTACTTACACTGTCTTAATCTTTGCGCGGTAATATGATACTGCCACTTATTCGCAACGAAGTGCAGTTTACTGTATCCTCATTCAAATATAAACACATAATAATGATATAGTTTGAAATAATAATATAGTATTGAAACAGTCTTCTTTTAATCGCCAGATTTGCCTTAGTATATTTTTTAATGCACATGAGTTTTCTATTTTATACTCGGAATTCAAGGCAAGAGTTCAAGACAAGACCAAGACAAGAACTACTTTCGGCAAGATTTTCCAAGAGCAATACAATAGTTCTATAAATCTTGTCTTGATTTTCTCTTGCGAAGCTCTAGTATAGAGGGCCATAGAATAGACGTATAGGGGCTATACCCTAATTAGAAAGCAGCAGTGCTGTGAAGCACGGCTTTTACCGCAGATAAGACGCAAGGCTACCGTGGGTTTTTGACCATAGCTTTCTGGGATTAATCAGGGGCAGCGACAGTGGTGCGGAGAACTCTACACCTCGAATTTTCTAGAAATGGAATTCCACACATCTGATGTTGTAAACAATAGTTGTGTTCAAAGTTACTAAAAAAGAATGTTTTTTTGATAATTTTCTATCGCTATTTAAAATCTGAGGATCCATTCACCTGATGACATTAATATGAACCCATTTTACAAATTTAATAAATAATTAACACGTATTATGTTCGCAGGTCGAATGTCCCAGTACTTGGCCAAGAAAAATGAAATCTTTCCCGGTGGCCAGAATTTTAGTCCCAGTTCTTGGCCACTCCATGAGCGTTAAAATACATTTTAGGAGATCGCCGTAAAAAATGCGTTATCTTAAATTCGATCTTTTCGCAAAAGGCAACTTTGCGTACTTGCACGAACAGAAGGCAACCTCCTAAAATATACAAAATGTAGATACTATTAAAAAAAGAGATGTTATAAATAAAATAAGATAGATTTATATAAAATAAAAATAATTGTTTATAACATTTAAAAAGAACAAGTTAAGATTTTACAGTACAGTTACAACTTTTTATAAATATCATACGTGAGTTGTAGACTACATTTTTTCTTGTTTAATATTTTTAACAATATTTTTTTTTTGCTTTTGCAATTCTTGGATTTGTTTATCGATTTTGTCCATTGCGTTGAGGCCATTCTGACTATAAGTTAGCTAAGCCTTTTTTTTTGTGTTCGTTTTGGGATTACTTATAAATTATATTATGTTATGTAAACAAAACAAATTATTGATCAAAATTTTGTTTTTTTAAGCAAAGAAGGCATTGATATAGGGGTAAAAGTGGGTATTATTGCGGTTTTTTTTTAAAGGATAGCTTTAAAGGTCTACGGTAGAAAAAAAGGTTGTCTAATCGCTGTAATTCT
>JAPYYV010017868.1:0-10321 GCA_030522625.1 Copidosoma aretas | reverse complement strand
TTGTAAAAATCAAGATTGATTACTGAAATTGATTGATTAAAAATTATTTTGTGGCAAAAAAATTTAAAAAATATATAATAAAGATGTATAAATTTTTCTGTTGATTGCATATGATGTGATTTTTACTTCGTGGTTTCTAAATAAAATTAGATGTAGGTGCAATAGCTCAAACTTATATAAGCACATCACGTATACTTAACAGAAAACTTTAGTTTCCACCGACATACTAGTTATATTATCCTAAATAACTTATAGTAATTTTTTCAGATCGTCTATATTCTTAATAGTCAACATTCTTTCCATAGCAGTGGCTTCAGTGCAGCTAGTTTTAGCTACGTGTTCGATAATTGGTCCAACAATTCTTTCGTTAAGCTTGAAAGTTTTTGAACGACACATCAGGTAGATTCATAGCTCCGCATAGTTTACTCAAATGCACTTGGCCCAGCCCAGTATGAACTGCTCCTTTAATTAATTCCGAAAAAAATTAAACAACACTGAATAAATACATTTTCAATAATGTCCTTAATAATAATAATTATTATTAAAACAATAATTACCCAATGCTGCTTGAGCATTAATAGAAAATAGTTCACTTCCACTTGATGGACTTGTAAATTTATCTCCACTATTGACAATATTTACATGCAAGCAGTATTGGCACCGTACATACAAAATTGAAACAAGACCCTTAATATATTCTTTTTCAATGTCTTGTAAAAGTAAATTGTCAATGGAACAAATCATTTGTTTTGACATATGTTGAAGATTTACGATTCTGTTGCCTTCAACACAAAACGTCTAGTTATCATGCTCGTCATCTTTTAAATAAATTTCGCTTTTTTTTCTGTCCAGTCCATTCTGACGACGTTGCAGCATCGCATTATAAACTTTTTTTGTTATAAATTTTCCTTTCCATCGAAACATTTTTTTTCTAGGTTATGCGTATAAAAACATTCAGCAGCGGAATCACGATTTTTATGACAGATATATATGACAAAGCAAGACTGCAACATCATAGAGGAAAAATTAAATGATGTGCGCTCTGCGCTGTTGCCACATTTATATGCTTTAATCTCTCGATAATTTTATTTAATAAAAACACAATAAATTACTCGTGGATCATCAACATAAATTAATGATTCCTTAAAAATGATTTTTCATTTATATGACTTGTGAAACATACAATGTAGAATAATTTATTTGTTTTTAAATTTGTCTATCATAAGTTGGTATCACTGCATTTTCCCTATCTTATAACACAGGACCCCCCTTACCGCATCTCCCGCAAAATGATACTCCCGACCATCCTTAAAAGACAATGAAATTGAATATCGGATAGCTCGTAGTCCACAGACGAAAGCTGAAAAAGCTGGCCGCTCCAATAAAACTATAAAAGAAAGAATGTGGCTATACTTTTCACACGCAAACACCGATCGTTTCGTAGATGTTCTTATGAAAATAATCCAGGCATAAGGTAAAGGAGGGTTAGTCCGGACACTCAAAAACTGGAGGGTATAGTCGGACACTACAAAAAAAGATAGATGTAAGCACTTATATATTAAAAACCAGGCACGTAAGCATTTAAATAATATTCTTGGATACGTAACTTATGAATATCAGTTAACGGATTGTTAATTTTTAAATATAGTTCATTTAAAAAAATAATTGTAGCTGGCTGTCCGAGCTCAGGCTTCTGTAAATCTGCTTATATGGGAAATCTCGACTTGTTTGAGAGCAAAATCAAGATTTACTGAAAGTTGAAAATTACGTAAAATGAGGTTAAAAAAGTATTTGTTTCGCTCGCAAACTGTTTTCTATCAATCATTAAGTAATAAAGTATGAATTTCATTAATTATATTTGAAAAAAAGTTACTCATTTTTAATTTATTGAGTGTCCGCGTATACCCTCAAACTTTGTACGTAGTCGGCAGTAGTCGGACATCAGCTAGCAGTACTGTCCTACTACGGCCTCCTGTACTTTAGAGTGTTGTGATTATTCGGACAGCCGCAACATCAAAATATCTTTTAACCTATTAACAATCTTCAGTCACAATTTGCATCTCATTGAAATAATTATAAGTGTGTTTTCGTCTCTAAGCGTGATCTATAGCAAGTTATCTGAAGGTAAATCGAACTTAACCTCTAAATGTTTTTCGCGGCCTGTTATAACTGATTGTTTATGAAGTAAGGTTAAATGCATTACTAATAAAAATGTATTTTATATAATTCAAATATCAAAACATCACTGAAACTATTGCAGTCGTTACAAAAGCAATAAATAAAGCACAGAATACCGAAAATTTAGAATATACTCAAAGCAGTATCAATTCTGAATATACAAAAATCCAAGAGAGTGAGTTTATCATTTTGTTAATGTTTATTTTATTTTATAAAAGTTTGTTTACTAAATGCATGATTTTTTTTAGATAACACCGATAAAGCCCTTTTTGATTGAGGGTGGCTCATTACCCCTGCATAGCACATATTTTGAATGTCTTATTTTAAATGTTCATTAAAAGTTATAAGAAATATAAATTTTTGCAATTTTCTCAGTGATGACTCCCAATGGATTCGTTCAAGAAAGATAAAATGCCTAAAAAATTGAAAATTAGATGTAAAGTGAAAAAGATTAGAGTAATTTATTGAATTTTTTTTCAAGCATCGGTATGTGAAAAATTTAACAACAAAATTTTATGAAAAAAATCGCATGATATGAAGCACTAACTATATCATTGTAAGGTTAAGTGACACTTCTCATATCTTTTAATAAAAATTCATAATAAAATATTAAAAATATGTGCTATATAGAGGTGATGAGCCACTTAAAAAAATGTTTTTATTGGACTAGAGCGTCATGACAAAAAAGACAAAGCAAAGAATAAGAGCTCTCTTATAGTAGTTATCGACTATTTACTTATTCATCTAGTAACAAAAGAGGAAGTGAAACCAAAAAAAAGAACAACACTCTTTTAATAATTGTAAAACAAGAATGGAAGACAATAAAAATATTAAAGAAAAAGAAGCAATGCTTGGCGAAGGATATATCAAAAGATGAAAAATACACTATTAAAAAAAAATAAGATTTAATTTTAAGTATTAACACTGTAAAGAAAAATTTAAAAAGTCTTAATGAACAAGAAAATGTAGAAAATCTTTCACTCGAGTTGACAAAGTTAGCATCCAAACTAAAAGAAACTGAAAAGGCAATAAATATTAACGAAATGCAATTGTTTCAAAGTAGAATTACAATAAAAAATGAAAAACTGTAAATTATTATACTTTGATGCACATAAAATAAATTACATTTTGTTCGAGCTTCATTTACGCTTTGTTTTTGCTGTCTGACTACTGCCGCAATCTGTGTCCGAGTAAACCCGCTACATTCAATTTATATGTCCGAGTACACCCGAATTTAAGGCTTTAAAAAAAAACTTAATATTTAAAATCTAAACCTTCAAAACAGTTATATTTTTTTTAATCGATAGAAAAACACACAATTCTGATGTTCCTGTGACTTTTCTACTCATTAAACATTGTGTTTCCTTGAAAAATGAGGGTTAATACTTTTAGCTATGAAAAATTTCCGAGTATGCCCTCCTTTACCTTAACAGCGCACAAAGCATTTGTCGACGAAGATGGCACCAGTGGACGTGACTTTGCACAATGTTGCGCAAGTGCGTGAAAATATATAGCAATGTTATAGCGGACATACTTATAGAAGTCCTAAGTACAGCGTTGGAGATTAAGTTCGTTTTAGTAAAGCAAGAAGTATCTTTGCAAAAGTTTACGAAAGTGGATGGACTTTGGAGTTGCTTAAAATTGTACGCATCTCTTGCACACGCCAACCTCCGGTGTATTATCTCAGAGATTTGGCTGATAAGGACATTGACAAATTCTTTTATAAAGACCAACTAAGCAGAGTGCATGAAAATTAAAGGAAAGCTTCTTCTAGGTGGACAAGGTATTAAAAAGTCGTGGTAAAGAACTATCTAAAGAATATTTTGTCAGATAGAAGGGTTATCCCGAAAAGTTAAATGCATTGGTCAAGGCTGATTATTTAAAAAGCATACAATGAAGGACGAATTTTACGTAGTGCTGCCTAGCAACAGTAGTATGCAGTATTACCCTGATAATACTACTACGCATTAAGTGACTAGATGGCCTTAACGATTTCGTTTGCACGGGCAATGGGTCGTTGGAATAACAGAGATTGAAATTTCACTGATTTTTTAACATGTAGTGAAAAATAGCGAAAGAAAGATCACCATAGGTACCATACCACGACGACACACTACACTAGAAGAAGAAGGAGAATATACCGTCTCTTATGTTCATTCTTTGATACGTCCTGGTCTGTACACGAATATCGAAGAAATGATTAAAGAAATAAATAGAAATTTTACTGTGTGAGGTCACGTGATTTTCAATTCGAAAAGGTATCGTTACGTAGTTGCAAAGTTAGTCCACCCCGAGACGTCCAACAGTAAATACGTACACTGAATAACGTTATCTGAAAAATTACATAAAATCATTGGATTTGAAAGTACCACATTTATTCGTGTGAAAACAACATAATTAGATCGGTTCATCCAGCTAATCTTGCCAGTGCTCTACCGTCCATGCTCATGGCTTACAGTGACATCTGTGAACCATACATCGTAGAAGACGTTCAATTGCATTTGTTGCGAGCGGTGTCGTTGGACCTTCAAGGTTACGCGTACGATAGTATCGAGAATAAAAGTTTTTCACCTCCTATGAATATACCACTGCTGTATAACTCGTTCAACACCGTATAAATCGATATAAGGGACCAAATTGGTAGACTCATACCATTAGACTTTGGAACGCTAACGGTGACACTTCATTTCAAACGAGATGATTGAAAATTACAACTATTTTATTCTACAAAGTGGTGATAGGGGGAGTTTGAGCACGATTTATAGAAACAGTGGAGAGGGAGTTAGACGTATTTACGATGGTTCTTTCTATCAACGAAAGAATGGAGGTATTGGATCGTTTCTTGTCAGAGTGTTTCGACGAGTTTTGCCCCTTATCAAACGAGGTGCTCAAGCTGTTGGTAAATAATCCATTCGAACAGATATAAACATCTTGTCAGACGTTACCACTAGAAATATGCCTTTCAAAGACGCAATCGTGTGAGGGAGTCTGGCGATGTGTTAAAGAGAAAAGCCGATGAAAAATTGGATAATTTTGATGGTAAGTGATTTTATCGATAGCAGGATAGTTTATTTAGTACAATTTACTTCATCGGCCTTCGCTATCCAATTTTCAAATATGATGTTAATACGATGTCTGGTAATGCACATGCATTTCGTATCCTGCGAAAAATGACATCTATATAATTTTGACGTATATCTAAGCCTTAACATCATGTATTTAATTTTGATGTTAAGTGATTTTATCGATAGCAGGGTAGTTTATTTAGTACAATTTACTTTATCGGCTTTCGCTATCCAATTCTCAAATATGACGTTAATACGATGTCTGGTAATGCGGATATATTTCTTATTCTGCGAAAAATTATATAGCAGTCATTTTTCGCAGGATAAGAAATGTATCTGCATTACCAGACATCGTATTAACATCATATTTGACAATTGGATAGCGAAGGCTGATAAATTAAATTGTACTAAATAAACTACCCTGCTATCGATATAATCACTCAATATTAAAATTAAATACATGATGGTAAGGCTTAGATATACGTCTATGACAAAACGACGAAGAGATACCGGAGGCCTCGGTGGCGTAACTGGCTGACGCACTTTGTCTAGAGAATGAAGGGTTCCTGGTTCGACTCCAGGCCGAGATATTTTTTCGTTGTTTTTTCTAATATTCGCTTAAAATCTGTAAATTCATTTTAAAAAGAACAATTTTAAATTGTTGTTTATTTGAAAAATTAAATAATTATATAAATGTCATTTTTTGCATTATTCAAAATGTATCTGCATTACCAAACAAGGTTGATCGTGACTCTTATCCGAACGGTTACTGTCTATTTGCTATCGATTTAGCACCTAATTTATCGGCCAACGAATTTTGATATTGGAATCTAATTAGACGCGGTAGTGTAAGACTAGACGTTTGGTTTGTTGAAGCTCTGACCACCACAGTAAACTGTATCAAATCATTGTTGACTTTAGTGGTTAGATGGTACTATCAAGTATACATGCCTATATAGACACGCTTCTCCGTTTGTGCATCAGTCTCTTGGTTCGCTTGCTATTGGTACAATCGAAGATACACGATGGATCTCGTCGTTGATATTCAGTATTTTAAGGTGGAGAAAAACATAGCAGTACCAAAAGAAGTTGCAGTTCTTGCTTTAAACAACGATTTTTCTGCTCATTGGGTTGTTACGCCACCGTGTGATTTACGAAAGTTAAGTAAGGAAGCGCAACGACAAAATACTTGGTTGTCTACGCGTCATCATGGACTTGACTTTTTTGAGGGTGAAGTACCATTTAAGGAGGTTCGGGAGTATCATTCAGCGAGGCGAGAGACGGTGAGTCCCCCCAGGCCGCACAGTTTGGCCCCCTTTACCGTGCACCCCCTGTTGCACCCGACGAACTCAATATTTTGCTTAAATTTAGCGTTGGCATTGTTTAAAATGCATTATAACATGACATGAAATTTCACTCACTGAATCTTGAAACAATACTTCATTATTAGGTATGGTTTTTTTTAATATCTTTGCATTTTTCCTATGTTATCACACTCATTTTCATTTGTATCATTCATTTTAAAATGATCCATAACAAATATCTAAAAAATTGATGTAAGTTCTATGTATTCCAGACTATCAAAAAAAGTCAATATTATTGCGATGTCTGCATTTTATTATTACTCCTAAACCTCCTCAAATCTATTTATAAAATTTTGCAAGATATTGGAAGAAGCGCGCGTGAAATTTACTTCAGAGTTTTTTAAAAGTGGTATGATTTACGTAAAATTACTATCTGCGAAATCATAAATTTGAAGTATGAGATTGATTGTCTGTCTTTTAACAAGTTATCATTGGATGTGTACTGTATGCATCATGCATTAAAACCAGATTCTCAGCAATCTTGATGAACCTTAAACAACGCTTGTAAATTAAAATCGTGGCTCTGTGAACGTTATTACAATAAGAGATCAAGAAAAGCAACTGGCATTTGTCATGAACAGTCTACAAATACTGCAAATTCTAACGCAAATCAACTCGCATACCGTCGGTGTATTTCCAGCCGATCAGATCCCACGGGTGTGGATAAAACCGACAGCACATGTCATGAACACTGATGATCATACAAAACCAGGTATGCATTGAATTGCTATACACGTTGATACACATTCCAACGGATTTTATTTCGATAGCTATGGTATCCGACCTTACATATCAGATCACATTAATAGATTTTGAAAAAATTGTAAAAACTGCGTTGGAATGTCAAACAGTTGCAAAGCATGTATTCAAAAGTAAGAGGACAATTTTGCTTGATGTTTTTGTTTTATATGAGTAACGGTTTAGGCTTTTAAAAATTTCTGGATAATTTTTCCGACGATTTGAAAAAAAATGACGAAATTTCCAGACATTTTATTTCATTAAAGTGTAACAACAAATTTAGTCACTCAATGTCGGTCGGTAGTGGTTGCTCGGTAAGATGTTTGCAAAGTAGTAGCAGTAAAATGTCTTTGATATGAAATTCAATCTTGCAAATCTATCCATGTATGCGTTTTCTATATTTGTAATCTGCGCATTCCTGAAAGTGTAGCGATGAATGTTTACATTGTATTGTTGTAAATTCTAAGAATAAATGATGTCAGCGTTTTAAATCCAATCTCTGAATGTTCATAGTTGGTTAATAAAATTTTACAGTCACCATTTTTAATGAAAAGTACAAAAGTTTATAAAGAGACTTAAAAAATATAAGCAAATAATAAGTGTTAAACTTTTTTTTACTCTTATACAATCAAACACGTTGTCAGTTGATGCAGGTTTCTGCTTGCCCCCTGGAATTTCATATAGCACGTTCAACTAAATGCTTTTGTTTTTAGAAAAGTAAAAAATTTAATCAACAGATATTATAAATATTAGCAAATAACGAGTGTTAAACTTTTTTTTACTCTTATGTAATAAAACACGTTGTCAGTTGATGCAGGTTTCTGTTTGCCCCCTGGAATTTCATGTAGCACGTTCAACTAATTACTTTTGTTTTTAGAAAAGTAAAAATTTTTTTAAAAGATATTAGAAATATTCTTTCCGTACGAGATGAAAACGCCGCTTATTCTGTGACTTTGAAATGCATGTCAACTGACTTTCATACATGTACACTGTGAATTTCTTTTTTCGTTATTCCATACCTGACAATAATGGTGTCCCTATCATGTGTCTGAAAATGGCGAGTTTTTGTTATAAAATAGATTTAAATTTTTTTTAACGTTTAAGCACCAAAAATTGTTGCGTGTCCATGTTGACCTGTATTAACTTAGTTAATTAACGTTGTGGTTCTGGAATATCTCATAACTATTATCACAAAATAAAAATAACAATCCATGATTGTCTCAAGTATCATAAAAATTTGTTAATCGTTCAATATTTTGGCTGCTGGACATACCAGGTCAGTAGCAAAAAATCATTAAAAACTGCCTAAAAAAATTTGAAGGGCTGATTAACATATTTGCTTGTCAACTGACTTTGACGCATGTCTACAGAAAACTTTTGTTACAGTTTATACACTTTGTTTAATAAAATAATTAAAACGTATAACATCTTCCGAGGCTCGTTCATTCATTACCTAATTTGACCTCTCTATTTCACATTATATATTTAGTGTTCTCTTAAAAGCATGTATTCGAGTACACGATCCATTGCATCTTATCATCCCAAGTCATTTATTGACGACGTTTTCATAAATACGCATTATTGGCGATCGAAATTTAAAATACTTTGCAGTACTAAAGGTAGTTCTACACCTTGCTATAGTGCGTGCTGTGCATATGCTGTACATTTGACTGTTTGAAGTTTCGTCTGTCCTTCTCACATTCACGTGAAAACATAACCTTTAGTAGATATTTTTTCATCATTCACAATTTTTTCGTTCTCGTTGCAATGTCAATCAAGACGTAATAAGTTATGCAAGTCAATAAAACTGCGATTTCCCGTAAGGTTGCGTGTTGAATTTCGTCAATACACAAATATTTATTTCTCGTCTCACAAGCACCCTCGTGTCTTGAAAATTTGACTCGGTCATTTTTAGGCTATTTTCCATCCATACATAAAATTTCAGCTTCATTGCAATGTTCATTCAATTTGGTGTGGAACTCCCTTAAGTAGAAAAATCAAATACAATACTTCTAATTATAAAACAATCAAAAAAGAGCAGTTTCTTTGGAATAAGGTATATCGGTTAGTTTTTTACTCTAATGAATGAGCTGTAATTGGCATTCGGTTTTCTGTGTTAAGTAATGAAGATGACATAATAAACAAAGTTTTTCCTCCGTCAAATAATTAAACTGATTTAAGCATGCAACATGAAAAAATCAGTTACAAAGATTGCATTCAAAAATTTCATTTTC
Organism: Copidosoma aretas; assembly: GCA_030522625.1. Classification (NCBI taxonomy): domain Eukaryota; kingdom Metazoa; phylum Arthropoda; class Insecta; order Hymenoptera; family Encyrtidae; genus Copidosoma; species Copidosoma aretas. The sequence goes on along the minus strand of JAPYYV010017868.1, from coordinate 742 downwards.
TTGTTCTCTGATACAAAACTGGCAGATATTGCTCATACCAGTAACAATATATTGGTTTGCTGTGTTGAAACAAAAATAGTGTTTTTCCAAAATCTTTCATTGATAATAGAACAGGCATCAATTACATCGCCATTAACATAGGTTGTACTCTTGTATGTTCTAAATTTAGCGGAAAACAACAATAGTGATTCATGAAAAGTATTATTCCTTGAGTAATGTCCCACAGTAAAAAAGTTTTCAGTTTTCATATACTCGACATTCAAATAAAATAATTTTGAGAAATAATATACATGATTATCAATCAGTCCATTATCAAGTAACTTATTGATTTCGTAGTTATGTTTGGATAATGGTAATGCATCACTTCTTTACGGTACATGTACTTGGGTACCATTCTGTTCAAAATCTCCAACAATTCGTGCATTATTGTACCCATTACTTCGATCTACCAGACCATTTGCACGTAATTTATGTACTTTCGAAAGCTTCGGATCTGTTTCTCCCATGTATTTGTGATAATTTTTCATATCTTGGCTTAACCGCTGACAAGTTAAGTTCCCGACAAAGCAATTTATGAAGTGTTCTTATGTTATTTCTGTTCCTTCATATGTTGTACTATCGTAGATTTTCCTTTTTTCTTTCCTTTTTGTATTGCGATTGCTTATCATGCGTGCAAACATTTCCTGTGTAGGTTCAAATGCCATGATTCCTCCAACATCGTTGATGTAATGAGAAGTCAATA
>JAPYYV010017867.1:0-12422 GCA_030522625.1 Copidosoma aretas | reverse complement strand
TAATGGTGCAACTATAATCTTGTTTCAGACTTCCAGGAACACCAAAGGGACTCATAACCACGTAAAATCACTTTATTTGCCATATTTTTGAGGTTAGGGCTCGTCGATCGTGTTTGAAGTCAAAGCTTTGACTGTTTTTACGTTTAGTCATAATAATGGTGCAACTATAATCTTGTTTCAGACTTCCAGGAACACCAAAGGGACTCATAACCACGTAAAATCGCTTTATTTTCCATATTTTTGAGGTGAGGGTTGGTCGATCATGTTTGAAGTCAAAGCTTTGAATGTTGTTACGTACAGTCATAATAATAATGCAACAATAATCTTATTCCAGACTTCCAGGAACACCAAAGGTACTCATAATTACGTAAAATCGCTTTATTTGCCATATTTTTGAGGCTAGGGTTGGTCGATCGTGTTTGAAGTCAAAGCTTTGACTGTTGTGACATTTAATCATAATAATGGTGCAAGTATAATCTTGTTCCAGGCTTCCAGGAACACCAAAGGGACTCATAATTACGTAAAAACGCTTTATTTGCCATATTTTTTAGGTCAGGGTTGGTTGATCGTTCTTGTGATAATAGCTTTAACTTTTATGTTTAGTTATGATAAGAGTGTAATAGTAATCTATTTTCCGGCTTCCAAGCATATTCAGCGGACTTATAACGGCCAAAAATCGCTATTTTCGTCATTTTTTGAGGTTAAGGTTGGTAAATCATACTTGTGGTGATATATTAGGCTGCGTTCTGGTTCCGTTATAAAAACTATAGCTAAACATATTTTATTCTGTCTTCAAGAAGCGTTTTGGAGCAAAAAAATGAATGAATTTCGTGTTTGGGAGCCATATCCTCTGCTTTTGGTGGCCATATTGGCACCGCCATATTGGATTCATCAATTTTGCCACTCGTCATTCAAAACAAGTGGTTTTAATCTAAATTTTGACTACCTATTCGCCTCTATTAACCCTTCTTTTTTTTTGGCAGCATGGGGTCTCACGTCGAAAAAGAATGCCCCATATATATATACATATATACATATTATAGAATCAATAACTTGGTAGTTAAGCTACTTTTTTCTACCCTGATGTTATTTTATTGTACATTTGTTAGTATAATGTTAATCTTAAAACATGTAGAAGGGAGAAATCGAAATGAAACCAAATTATTAATTCATATGCATGAACTTATAATTAAGTTGTGTATGTGTGTGCATTGTGGAATACGTTATGAGGTGATGAGGTGGAGCTGAGGGGGAGCGGAGGGGCTGGGACTAACTTTTGTTCATACAACTATATAATATAGGAAGATATATGTAATTGCTGCATTGATGCAGTTTAATACTGTAAAAAGATAATGATACTTTAATACTTACCATTTTCAAGCATCGAATATTTTACCAGTGCCTTGATTTTTTTTAAAAGTCGTTTTTCTCTTCATTCTCATCTATTACCATGATTGTCCGGTTTTTTATGTGCACTATCGCAGTTTCATCAGCGGCCAGTGGTGGCACTGACGCTACCTAAGACAGTTTGGGTGCATAATGATAAGGTGTATAAATACACACACACTTTGCAATGTCATACTACTTCTCAAAGCATGAATTATAACAGTGTTTAATTAAAACTTACCTGTATCGGCAAATCATTCAGTTTCCATATTACCACTGTTACTCAAAAACTTCAATTACGAATCAAACAAGCACCCTATAATTGTCAAATAATACAAAACCGTTTTACTACGGTAAGTAATAATAAATGCAGACGAATATTTGATAGAGATACTGTAGATTTTTTATTACTTAATTAAATACAAAGATTTTATACAATTAAAAGAACAGAATTTAAATAAAATATTAAAAATACAATGTCATTTTTTACATTATACTCGATAAAACAGGCATGTATAATGTTTAGAGGGAATATGATCACTGTACGATCTTCGTCGAAAAGTATTTGAGTCTATGAGTACTCGTCGAAAAGGAGTTGAGAGTATGATTCTTTGTTGGAAAGTAATTAAGTGTACGGTTTTTCGTCGGAAAGTATCTAGGTGTACACTTCTTCGTCGAGAAGTAATACATGTACGATTCTTCGTCAGAAGGTGGTAGCGTGTACGGTTCTTCGTCGAAAATAGTCGCGTGTACGGTTTTTCGTTAGAAATAAGTTCAGTGTAAGATTATTTGTGGGATAGTAGTAGCATGTATGGTTCTTCGCTGGAATGTGGCGACGTATACGATCTTTCGTTGGAAACCCCGTACTGTAAGATTCTTCGTAGGAACCTCTGGTGTAGGTTTCTTCGTCTGGGGCGTCAGTATGTTCAAACCAATCTCGGGGATAATTTTTTTCATTCTTAGTTGATGTTTGTAATTATATAAAATGTATTAATTGATGTTTGTTTTTAAGAAAACACAAGGCATGTAGTGTACTAAATAGACGCACTCCAGTGTACACACTTGTAGCCTAGTAACATAATAATCATGTATTATTCTTTATATACGATTTATTTCACTTGCCCCAGAAGATCAAAAAAAATTTATGTGATTAATATATTATATGGAGAATGAAAATAATCTTTTTAAAAAATATCATTATATTTCCAGACCGAAGCCTCCATAATGTGTGACAGAAAAAATTGTTATAACTCATCGACTTTATGACCAGGACGCAACTTGACCATGAGATAGAATTACCAGAACGTATGCCGACCATGAGATAAAATAACTGGGACGCAACTAGACCACATGAGCATTTGGCGTTATCTTACGCATATCGATCGCAGCCTAAATCACTTGTTTGTGCTCAAATTCGTTTTAGCAAAAGTACAAATCTTTAAGGACCAGGGCGGAAACTCAAGGACTTTTCTAGATATTTCAAGATTAATTTAAATATCATGGAGATTTCTAAGATTTGAACGTTTTTAAGGACAGCTAGACACCCTGATGAAGTAGTTAAAGGTAGAAACTTCTGACGATGTACTGCATGCCCCTAATACATAAAAGATATCAGAGTAGGTGCACGTTCATTTATGCCTAGCTGTCTACAACTAACTTTGCGGTCGGACTATGTCAGAACATACATACTGTTTTAACGTGCCACAATATTGCTGTAGTGTATACTATGTTAGTAGATAAGCTATAGTGGTTCTGGATCACCTTGTGCTATTGGACGAGGTGTTCTGCATTACCTCGTGCTATTGGCCGAACGGTTCTGAGTCACCACGTGCTATCGGACGGTTTTGGCTTACCTCATGCTATTGGACGAGCGTTTTTGGCTCACCTCGTGCTACATCTTGTCATCGCCGAAATTCTTTATAAGATTTAAAAATATCTAACATGTAACAAGTTCTGTATTTTATATTTTCAAATTTTTCTATTAATTAATATTTTAATTTTATATACTCGTACATCATTCGTTATATTTTTTTCAATCTCATATTTTTAATTTATTACATTTTTTTTATCGACATTTTGTACTTTTTTTATTTTTTATATGAATAGTATATTTGTATCATCTGAAAAAGAATTATGTTTGAATTTATTTCAGCCCTGATAAAGGATGATTGTAGTAAAAGTAAGAAGAGTACACTCTACCCTTGGAAGAGGCGTCTTGCAAGACCTTTCTTCCTCTTTCTCTTCACCTCCTAATCTTCCTATTGGTGAGATCTCTTCTGACCACTCCGAGGAGAAGTCAGATCGATCACCAAGGGTCGACCAGGAAGGGCGGGCAAGATCAAGTCGATCACCTCGACCCCTGATGGTGACCTCAAGTCTATCATCGGCGGGGTCAGAGGTGGAGGTGGTGATAAAATCATCCGAAAACCGACATGGTATGAATCCAACTCCACCAATGATCCGTGCCTTAGGCGCACCATCGGAGGGCTCCGCATTTCGGCGATGGTGTTTGGCAGCGAGGACGACGATGATGTGGGTCGAGTCCCTCCACGTCAAGGTATACCATCGATTTCACGCCAGAGCTTATGATCGCCTTTAAAGTCATCACGAGCAAGGATGCTTGAACCTGTGAGAGTATATGCTTCTTAACATCAGAATTATGCTCTCTTGCTTGTGGATTAATATCTAGTGGTTTGTAATGAGACTAGCCAAATTTGTATAAATGAATTAACCGGGAAATTCAAATGTGGTCAGTAATAAAGCTAACTAAAACTTTCCTTCACAAGCCATAAAATTTGGTCAGTAATATAGCTAACTAAAACTCTCCTTCACAAGCCATAAAATGCGAGCGTTAATTTCGTGGTCCACAGATCAAAGGGCGTGGGTGTGTGTGTGTGTGTGTGTGTGTGTGTGTGTGTGTGTGTGTGTGTGTGTGTGTGTGTGTGTGTGCACAAGCACTGTACAGTTGTGCGCTAATTGGCTCAGTGCAGCTACATCAAACAAATAGTAGGTGCAAAATACAAGAGTAATCTTGTGCTTGTATGCGTGCATGTGCATGCATCTCTTTGCATGATTGGACACGTTCGGACAAGTACATGCCTGTACGTCCTTCAGCAAGTACATGCCTGAAATTTTTTGTCTTGATTAAACGATGTGTATATTTTCTACACAAATATTTTTTACAATTGTAACTAATTTGTAGAAATTTTTTTGTACATTAATAAAACTGATTGTTCTATTCTTACAAGTTCTAAAATGTTTTTTTTTCTATAACCAAACATAATTTTCGTTCGGGAAAATTAATCAATGCATGTAATTTCTTCAATTGTTTGTATTTTAAGTTATAAACAATACTGCATACAATGATAACAATAATTTTTCTTATTACTCTATTGTAGGCATTTTTTCAATGTTAATGCATTTGTAACCACACACCACATAAATTTAAAATGTACTGAATGGTTTGTGCTCATATACACGTCTTTGGAAAGTTTCTTCAACGATAGGCATCCCAAGTTCTGAATATTTATGATGAAACTGGAAAATGAATCTAATTAGATTCTCCATCAATTAGCGTATTCCAGACGAAACATATAAACTTACTTCGACTTTGAAACTCTCTTTAGCCATTTTGATGTCTCTTCCCCCTTGACATATATATATTATCAATGTCACTGATGACAAATTGTAGGTATCTCCACAGGCAATTGTAGGTAATTTCCCCTGAAGACCAGTTCATTTTTCTCCAGCCACTGGTTCCCATGCTTCATATTATTTGACAATTTTTTCAAAGGGTAGGGTGGTTTAAAGAGGAATACCGATGGTATGGTATCCTCTTATTTAGCGACAATTGCCACCTCCTTGATAATAAACTCATCGGCCTTGAACCCTTGTACATCGACAACGTACTTTTTCATGATGGCAAGCGTGTTGGTCCACAGCAGCCACTCCTATTCGGTCCAAGCACCGCGTGAGCTATACAGCTTTGTGCAGCAGATATAATACCCATTACTCCCACTCCAAGGCAATGAAAGCGCTTGACGCCCATCACCACCGTATATGTATTGACCAATCACAGTGCAGGAAGACCAGCTGCGGTAGCCAATCGAGGTGTTTTGAGCTTCCGAATAAGTGGTCTTGATGGTGGGGAGACTATTATATTAGGCTGTGTCTTCGAGCTTGGAGCTCAGTCTGTACTTTGAACCAAAAAGGTCAAGCAGCTCCGGACCAAATAGTACTAGGCTTTGTCTACCGTGTGTGTGAAAGTCTGTACGTATTGGACGTTAAGTGCGCGTATAAATCTTTGTGTCGAAATGGCTTCTGCGCAATATTATAAAGATACTGTGCATTTCCTGTGGAACGTCTATTCATCTGTACTAAGTGGTGAAGCGGATTTGAGTGATATGCAAAGGTCGATAGACATTAGTGGTGCTGCTCTTAAAGCTGGTCAAATCTATAGAAGATCCGTGAAACTCTCCTCGCAAGAGAAGCAAAAGTTGCAAGCATCCTTGAATCTTATAAGGACTATTATGTAACTTTTGTGTGATTATTCAGCGGGAAGTGCTCATCAAGGTTAAGGAATAGCAGGCCCCGCATCATCAGTGATAAATAAAAATTCTTCATTCGATGAAAGTGCTGCGTCACCAGTGACGCATGAGAATTCATCACCGAACGAGTCAAATGGACACCAAGGAGAGCCAAGCCCTATATCACCAACGATAGATGAGAATGCTTCATCATCTGAGCAAAGTTGGGTTGAAGTTGATAGTGCATTTAATAATTGCATCTAGACCATTATCATCATAAACCGCCACTCCTTCAAAGATCCGGGAATATTTCTCGAGGACGCTAAGCAGCAGTTTATATAAAAAATTTAGGAAATTCTTAAAGAGCATTCATCGTTGAAAGTGAATACAGTACTTGTAGCAGAATATGCCATTGTGAAAAATGATGATGAGGTCATTAAAATCTAGTACTTCAATACTAAAACTGCTGCAATCCTACTCACAACATACCTGGAGGAGTGGTTCAAAACGAATGTGTGTCAACCCATAAGCAGAGACATGATGTAGTTTCATGAGCGAGACTCTGGCTGTTCTTTCCATGCTGTACTCTACCGATTTAATATACGCAAGTATAATGTAGTTATAGGTAGTTCTTGGATTGACTTATCTGAATTTATCAAGAACAAAAAAAGCTTGTAATAATGTGCAAAATGGGGACCAGCAGTAATTTAAGTGGGCCATTCTATCTGCACTTAATCAAGTGAAAATGAATGCACAGAGAGTTTCAGCCTATAAACATTTTGAAAATGCATACTTTTTCAAGGACATAGGATTCCCAGTGAATCCAAAACAAGTGATTGAATTCAAAAGGCAAAACAATATTTCAAAGAAAATGAAGCATGTACATCTGGTACTTGTGAAAAGTTTTTACATTGATGAGAGCAATGAAGAAGAGATAAAACTAAAAAATCTTGTAAACGATAGATTTAATCCTTAAAATCATCATTTTCACTGTGTCTGGATAAAAGATCTTTCTAGACTAATTCAAAATCAAGTAACAAAATATAAGGACAACGCACATATCTGTGATAGATGCTTACACTACTTTGTAACTAAAGAAAAGTTAATTGCTCATATGGTAGAATGTCAGGATGCTAACAATCGCAAAGTTATTCTACCTAAAAAGGCTGTAAGTATACGTAGTTTCGAAGATCACATCAACAAGATCAGAGTACCATATGTAGTGTATGCACACTTTCAATGCCTGTTGGAACCCATACAAGATGATGCACGTACCATTCAACGCCACACAACTCTAAGCATTGGAATGTAACATAAAGTGCAGCTTTGATGACTCCCTGTCTGCATACAGCAGTAATCGGCACCAGAAGGAAGATGATGAGAATCCAGCTGCTTGTTTTGTCAATCATCTTCGTGGGCTCGTTATGGATTTGCAGGACAAATATGACAATCCACTACCAATGAAAAAACTTACTGATGAGCAGGGACGGGCATGTATTTGGTATTTAAATACTCAAATACCCAATTTTAAATACTTTTAACGTTTAAAAAAGTGTCTAAATGCAGTAATTAAATACCTGTATTTATAAATTCAGTATTTAAATACAGCAGTTATATACCTGTATTTTTAAATCGGCATTTAAATATAGTATTCACAAAGGCGCGTTTTCAAAAACAGTATTTTTTAATACTATATTTTTAAATACAGTAGTTAAATACACGTCAAATATATCATTCCATTTTATGTATTTTTTTAACACAGGTATGAAATATAACATTCTGAAACGTTCTACCTGTAACATAGTGCTTGATTAGTGAAAAATATACTTGCCAATTTATTAATTGAGTTTTCAGGCAAAATTTTGACTTTGCAATAGAACACTCTCAGCGAACCTACACTATTTCACCCTTGTCCAGGCTATTTCAGTGAAAGAGATATAATTTTACGTTACACACTACTAAATGAGCAGTTTGGCAAGTATGTTTTACAGTTCACAGGTCGTATACTGCGAAAAAATCCTGCCAGGCGTATTTATTGAATGTTTATGTTGGTCAATCTTCAAAAGAAATGATGTCGTTGAAGTACATTGAACTACTGTATTTATAAATATAGTATCTTAAAATAGTGTATTTAAAAATACACATTTATAAATACCGCTATTTAAGTACTGTATTTAAATCCGTATTTATAAATACGCATTTACAAATACTGTATTTAAAGGTGCAGTACTTCCACACACAGTATCTTAGAGTGTCGTATTTAAAATTTTATTTGAGTATTTAAATGTGTATCTTGCTCATCCCTGCTGATGAGGAGGAGTATTATTTTTACAAGGCTACTCAATGTCACATCCGTGAGAAACCATTCGTGAAAAATGATAAGATTCGAGACCAATGCCACTTAATGGGATTGTAAGTATCATCTTATAAATGTTAAATTATTTTTATACAACGAGTTAACATGAGTTTTGTTTATAGATACCTAAGTCCTGCTCACAATGCATGTAATATTAATTACAAGGACTCAAAAACCATATGAGTCATCTTTTACTATCTAAGTGGATATGATGCACACTTTTTCATCAGAGAACTTGTTTGAAGCTTTCCTGGCCGTCTGCAGCTCATCCCACAAACCAAGGAGAATTACATATCCTTTACAAAGTATGTCGAAGATACAGATATAAACTTGCGCTTTACAGATTCGTTAAAGTTTATGCCATCATTACTCGATAAGCTTTCGTCTTATCTCGAGAATCATACTATTTTGTAGCATGTTTTTAATAGAGAATACACAACAGATCAGATCAATTTGCTGAAGAGAAAAGAAGTTTTCCCTATGAGTATGTGTCATCCTATGAGAAGCTTGATATAGAGGTGTTGTCGTCAAAGGCTGATTTTTATAGCAAACTATATGATTTACACATCTCCAGCGAAGACTATAAGCATGCGCAGAAAGTATGGGAAATTTTGAGAATTGAAAACGTTGGGCAGTACTTTGATCTGTATCTCAAGATAAACGTGCTCCTTTTGGCTGAGGTCTTCGAAAAATTCAGAGATAATAGTATGGATATTTATAAATTGGACCCAGCTCACTACTAAACTACTCCAGGCTTGACGTGGGATGCAATGTTAAAGCATACAAAGGTGGCTTTTTTATGATATTTTCTCTCTCTCTCTCTCTCTCTCTCTCTCTCTCTCTCTCTCTCTCTCTCTCTCTGTTGTTGATCTCAATCTATATTACATAATTCCTTGTTTGTTTGATTTCTCTGGGATTATTAACTGACATTGATATGCTTTTGTTCATTAAGAAGGGTCTAAGAGGTAGAATCAGTCAGTGCTCCAATAGTTTGCTGAGGCAAACAATCATTACACAAAGGAAGGTTATGATTTAAGTAAGGATGATGTGTGCTTGATGTGCTTTGACGACAATAATTTGTATAGCTGGGCCGTAATGCAGTCTCTACCCTATGGTGACTTCAAGTGGCTCGAGGACATCGATTAATTGCCACATAATTTTTACAACGTGTCAAATGATAGTGAACAAGGCTATGTCCTCGGAGCGGACCTAGAGCATCCAGAGTCACTTCACGATAAGCACGATGACTTACCATTCCCTCCAGAGCATTTGACGTCTCCGGGCTCAAAGCAGCAGAAGTTGTTAACTACACTGTATGATAAGGAAAGATACGTCATCTATTGTAGAGCTCTTAAAAAAGCTATGGAGCATGGACTGCAGTTGACAAAGATACACTGTGCGGTCCTATTCGATCAGAAAGGATGGCTCCGAGACTACGTCGACTTAAACAGCATAAAACCCAAAAGTGGTAAAAATCAGTTTGAGAAAATGAATTTCAAACTCTTCAGTAATGCTATCGATGAGAAGACAATGCAGAACGAGAGAAAACATCTGAAGGTTGAGATCAAAGACTATTAGGAAGATCAGTATGGTGCTGAAGCCTCAATTGCTCGACCAAACTTCCACAACTGCGACATTATTGTCGAGTCGATTGTGGCTATCCAAATGAGGACAGAAGTTGTCATAACAAAGCTGATTTACGTTGGAATCAGTGCACTAGATCTGTCTAAAACACTTGTATATCGTTTCCATCACGACTTCATGCTTAAAAACTGCAAGAAAAGAACTGCAAGCATTTGTATACCGACACTGACAGTCTCACGTATGCAGTAAGAAATACTGACATACGATATATCAACGCCCCACACGAAGACTAGCTCTATTCAGATTTTTTAAAGAATGACATTTTTCCGAATAGCGTCACAGCAACACTAATAATTGAAAATAAATTTCAACCTGATACTTTGTCAAAGCCTTTAAGAATACTCTGTAACAAGTTTTTACGTATTGAGAGTTTTAATTTTCATTGCACTTTATTCAGAAAATGATCATTTTTTCAAAAATCTGAATAGAGCTAGTCTTCGTACGGGGCGTTAATATGAGCTGATAAGGAGAAATATTCAAGAGTTTGATACGTCGGACTATGAAGAAATTAATCCTTATGGAATAGCACGAGAATACAAGAAGGTTGTGGGTCTTATGAGGGGAATGTGTAACGATAAGGGGATGTTCATGTTTGCTGGTCTCCGGAGCAAGATGTATAGTCATCTTGTACAAGACAGAAAGTCTGTCAAGAATTCAAAGAAGGTTAAAAAATCCGTTGTCAAGGCAATTCTATCCTTCAAAGATAATGCCACCTGCCTTCAGGATGGAACAGTGCTACTCTAAGAGAATAAAACCATTCACTTTAGTTATCACAAACTGTACACTTAGAAGCAAACGATAATCGCTCTCAGTGCTCATGATGATGAGCGCTGTCTTCTACCTGACACCACTGACACCTTGCCTGTATAGGGGGCAATATGTGGGGGCACTATGCTATGAAGGAGAGGAAGGAGGCGATCAAAGAGGGGATAGCCAATTAGAAAGAGGCTTAAGGAAAGAGAGTAGCAGCAGCCAATGGAGACGACGAGCCGCCGAAAGTCACAGTAGTGGGGGCACTGCTATATCAAGAGCCGCACCAGGCAACAGAGCTCATTCCTGGCTCAGGACTAGAGGTTAGTATTGTGATCGAATAGGGCACAAATAAATATTTTATGATCGAATAGATCATGGGGTATACTTTTATGCAGTGAATCTATTCTTTTGTTATTATTTCTGTTGCAGATGTATCTTAAAAACTGAGCAGGATTTCTCTAGGCGGATTTTTACCCACCAAAAGGCTGACAAAGTTGATTAACGGTCAAGCGTACATGGTGAAAAAAATGTTCAAAGTCTTCACTAAGTATGGTCCAAAAGTCGTCATCGAGATAGATGATAAATTTCAAATGTTTCTTTCGAACAAATTGACTGATGCTGTAAACAGTAATCACAGTTTTTTCAATTCATTATTAGACACAATAAATAAAATGAAATTGTTCACTTGAATTTTCATGTGCCTAAATACAACAAATAGTTGTACATGTGATGAGTGGAGACAAATAATAACAAATTCATTTTTGATGAATCATAAGTATTTATTTACAATCCTCAAAAAAAAGTCTTCCATACAATATTTCAGTAAAAATTACTATTAAAAAAACTCAATTCAAATGATACCACATTTTACAAATTCCATATTTAATAACTGTACATTTTTCTTATCTATGTAACTGTTATGAGTGTTGTCAAACCCCAACCTCTTGACAATAACTTGATTTCCACGTTGTTGAATGACTTTCTCCACAAGATAAATATCTCGATGATCGGTTTTCTGTAGTTCCTGCTGATAGGAACCTCCGAAATCGGCTGATCTTGATAATCTTTCAGGTCATATGTCACTGAATTTGTTGCAGCCACACGTGTTATTGTAAATATCTCTGTTGAGAAGTTGGGTGTAGAACCTTTTTTAAATGTCCACTTTGTCTCCAACTTTGAATTTAGGCTTGCTCAATCACCCATTCCCTTAAATTTCTTCAAGACTTCGATTTCGTTCTGAGCAATAACATCTTTTGGCTTAATACCGATTGCTCGATGCTTTCTATTATTTCATGATTCCACCAACTTTGGTAAAATATTAATCCACTTGTAATTGCCTTGCGGAGAAAATTTTCTTCACTTCGAGTTCTTGAAGGTACGATTAAATACCTCACATATAGATGCCTTAAAATTGCTGTACGTAAAGTATAAGTTGAAAGTAGATAAGCTATGCTGGTACGAGCTCATGCTGCTACGAGCTCATGCTGGTATGAGCTCACGCCGGTTTCAGCTCACCTGCTATAGCACGGTAGTGGGTGGGGTGAGTTCACCGTGCTATAACATAAGCTCTGACGTCGTGGCTAATACGAGCCGGTACCAGCTCACCCGCTATAGCTCTTGCCGATACCAGCTCACCCACTATAGCTCGCCCGGCAGTAGTAGGGGGAGTTCCCCCAGTGCTCTGACGCCACGACTCCGGAGCTCCCTCCTCAAGTGCTGAGAGGCGATGGCAAAGGTTTGGAGCGCGGAGGATGTTG
>JAPYYV010017862.1:0-12370 GCA_030522625.1 Copidosoma aretas | reverse complement strand
TAACTTTTGCAAATTGTCGTATATGCAGTGCATTGTATTTTACTAAACAATTATTTTGCAGTAAAAAAGGAATTTAATTTCGCGCTATAATATCAATTTTTCATACAAATTTTTTTTTCGTTGTAACTTTGCAAAATAACATTTTCAGCTAGGGTGTTCTGAAAAACAGTTGTTGATCTCAATGAAATACAACTTCCGTCTGCAGTACACTTTTCTATAGGAAGTCGATTATATGCCCTAGGTCGCAAAAATAACTGAAAATAACTTCAAAACCGTTCTTCACCCATATTGAGAAGAAATTGACCTTTCACAATGAAGTGTTAAATATAAATGTTGTAGATCGTATAAAAATACAACTTTTTTGTATCATACGTTTTACTCTACAATCTCATCCAGACGCTTTACACAACGAAAATCGTTTTAAATTGTCCAAAACAGCGTTTTGTGTTACCTAATTTTTTTGTTCGCCAGTTTAGGTAAAAATGTTAAATACATAAGTTGTGAAACTAAAAAAAGAAATTTTTTTTGTATCTACAGTTTTTCTCAAAAATTTGCCACAATGCTTTAAATGACTAAAATCGATTTAAAGCCTTACACGCAATAGCTTAGCTTTTTGCATAAATTTATTGCTAGTTTCAACTTTGCCTTGGTAACTCTGTCGGATACAGTTGGAGAATGATAAAAAAAAATTCGAAACTTAATATTCAGACGAGAAGTCCGGGAACTAAGTCCTTTTATAATTTTTATGAATAATTTTTAAAAATTGTTGTGTATGCGGTACAGCAAATTTAGAAACTGTTATGTTCTGTTATGTGCAATTATAATTATCTATTTATAAACTACACGGGTAGTAATGCTGTAGACAAAAATTAAAAGATAATGTTTTCTTTGTTTATTCAGTATCAAACAGATTTAAAAACTATTGAACATCATTATATTTGCCATCATTGCTGTCATCACTATCAGATGTTACTTTTGTCTCTTTGTCGTTGATTTTGCCCTTGCTAGTCCGTTGATTGCTCTTGGTACTCCCTTGATCTCCAAAGGGGTTTGCTTGCCCAATAGTAGCGTCCCGATTACGGTTCCAATTCTGCCATGGCCCCTCGTAGCGAAATTTTTTTGAAGTTCCTAAGGAAATAGAACAAAAATAATCGTCAAACCAAAACTTGAGAGCACGCATAACAAACAGTTTTTTCAAAATCGATTAACAAAAAATTGTTAAAAATCCGCATATTACTCAAAGAGTTTCATAAACAATTCTTAATACTATGTATCGACGGACAACTGTACTTTAATACGTTTTAATATTGGAGATAACATAATCTTTTGAATTTCTGGCTTGGACTGTATCGACGGCCCCTACGAAGAAATGCTTAGCTCAGAATTTCCCATTTAAAATAACATTGAAAAATCTGTGCTAAGCTTTTCTTCGTAGGGGCCGTCGGTATCACAACGCCAAAAAAAAATGAAAATAGCCAAAGAACATACTTCTCTAAAGCATTTATTCTCAATGATTGATTAAATTAAAATAACAGCAAATAATTCTATCCTACTTTTTTCCCATTTGACGGTTATAAAAATTGTATTACATAATTACAACCCATAAACACACATAGGATTAAAATTTGCAGAGTCTAATTGGATGTGACTGATTATCTACATGCACAACAATGCACCCACAACACTTATGCACAATCGATTAATTCCTAACTAATTAAATTGTTGTATTGAATAATGTATGATTAGAATTGCATGCATAGCTTCGGTAAAAAGTTCGTCGGTGTGCGTTTCCTTGTGTCTGTTTACGTATATATATTATACACATATGTAAACACACGGCATGCGTATGTGTGTGCATGTGTGAGAAGTCATATCTCAGGATTCATCAGACAAATTTTAATCCGACACAGCCTTTTAATTAAAATAATAAACTTAGTCTGGCCATAAAAGAAATAACTTTTGTATCAGTGATACAATTATATGGCGTCATACGAGAATTACTTCTGATATCAACTTTACTTTCTAATAACTAGCTTTGACACATGGAATTCAAATTTTAAAACATAAAACGCTTAAATTTTGTTACGAAGGATATGATTTTAAGTACTTAATTGTGCACTTTATACCTGCCATTATTCCTCTTCCGACCATTGCCACGTTCATAACAGCTTCGTCACAGTACCTCTGAAAAGCTTTCAGCTTTTTCAGTTTGACAAGCTTCCCAGCTCGGTGGTTCTTTCTTTTAGGTTTATCTAAAACATAGAAGAGTAACTTGTTGGACAATTACATGGTTTTACGAACTATGCATTATAAGTCATTTAGATTTGCTTAACGATTCCTTACCCGAACAGAATGAAACGTTTTAAAACCATTTATAAAACGTAAAAAAAAATCCACTAAATGTCTTCAAGTTAGTATTACAAATCGCTTACACATATCTGAAAAATGTTACAAATATTCGCTGCTAGATTTTTTTCAATATACCTTCAGATTCTTCTGAACATACCTAATTCTTTTTGGAAATGGTGCGCCAATCAGGTGTTATCATCCGGGTGATAATATCAATACCAGATGCCTTGGCTACTTTATCATATAAATTAATGACTATAAAAATTTATTGATTCAAACAATTGTGGAAAAACATCAAAAAGTAGGTGAGGCTCCCAGTATTTATGTTATCATGATGGTAACGCGTGATTGGCGCACGATTGAAAACCATGCACAGGAGATTGTGACGTGATTTTTAAAAACAAGTTGCAGCGGATATTTTCAACGTTTTTAAGACATTAAGAAGATGCTTTTATTAACTTTCTTGAGAACGTTCGGTTGTTTATTTTTCGACGTTTTAAAAACAGTCTTAAAATGTTTCATGCTGTTCGGGTACGTTACCAAAACCTTTTGTTAAAACGTTTATTTCCAATATTACAACATACGCAATAAATATATTATTATGTCATTAGTCATAACCGGCACATTTATTTTTCTGACGTTTTTACTCAACTTTTCATAAGCCAACATTATAAAAAATATATTCCATCATAAACAGAAATTATGTCAATATTTAGTATTACATTATTAATTAATTTCATTTAATCAAAAGATAAATATTAAATTTTTACATCATGTCGGTGATTTTCAATAAAAAAGGTTTACGACTTTTGTAAACATCTGACAAACAATTTACCGATTAAAAAGCGTTTCAACTACATATTCACAATCGTTCTTAATAATGTGTGCTAGGTTAATAATACTATAAAATATTACTTGGTAGTTTTCGAAACTATTATTAGATGTTTTACTTCGTAACATTTTCTACTCTCAAATATTGATCAAAGCTCGCTTCAAATTTCATTTATTTCTGCCTAACGAGAGGCTGTATAATTACAAAACAGGTGTTTTTGAGATTACGGTTGCACTGAACGTAATTTTGGACCTCAGTGGACCCTGAAGTAACCCATTTTACGAATTAGGTTATTTGGCTTGAACCGACAAACACGGTACGTTGTCATAAATCAATAAGGAATGCATGTACAAATCAATCAATTTCTATTACAAACCTTCGTTTTCACGTTTCTGCAACTGACCACCGGCGGTTCCTCGAGCTAAAAATACGATTATACATTGCGATACGTGTACATATATATGTGTAACATGTAACATGCTCCTGCTACGAACGTGCAAGTGTCGTTTATACGTAAAAAATAGTACATTACGCCATTAGAGCACAATAGTAGTTTTCGCACTGAATGTGCATCTCTCCAGGGTGGTCCAAGGGCCCGAGGGCGCTTGCGAAGCAATGCCCGAGGGACCGTTGGGACTGCCCTGGTCGGATGCACATGCGGTGCGAACGCTATTTTTCCTACCGAGGGCACACCAGCCTCTCAAAAACGCCCGAAGTAGGAAAACTACTATTTTGCGCCCGCGGGTGCACTTTGTGCCCGCCGAATACTTTGGGCCCGTGGGCGAAAAGTAGTCGAAGGGCCCAAAGTGTGCCCGCGGGCACAAAGTTGAACTTTGCGCTCTAGTGGCGTAATGTACTATTACAGTTCACTACTGGATAACTTATCACGAGGAAGTTGTTCTTGTTGATCTTAAGGAGGTTCAATGATTTTCTTAAAATGCAGAGAAAGCAGTTAAACTTTCAACAACAACTATTCAAAGTGTCGGGAAACTGTGTGAATTTTTCAAATTTTTTCTCCACAATTTTTTTTATCGATGATATTTCAACTCAAACACAATCTCCTGAGGACAGAAATAAGTTCGGGCTTATTTTTCATCAATAAATAATTTTATGGTAGTTTTCTGACACTCTGAATATTTATTGTAGAAAGTTTTATTGCTTTATCTGCATTTTTAGAAAATCATTGGACCTCCTCGGAAATCTTTATACAAATTAGAGTAATTATTTCGTTGCTTAACTACATGCACTATATATACAAGTCTATGTACCGCAATAAATTGAGGATAAGAGTGTGTAGTACGAAATGACCTTCAATTTAAAAAAAAAATTTTATTCAACGTGCAATGTCTATTTACTCATAGCAACTAAAAATCTTAGTTTTCTAATAGATACGTATTTTAAGTATTATTGTATTAATACAATATTGCTTAATTTTTCAAAAAATAATTGTACGGTATATTTCTGTTAGGATTATCAACTAGACATCGTAATAAATTTTTTTTGTGAAATTTTCAATGAAAGTGTATAGTAACCCAATAAACAATTTAACACAATTTTATTTCATTCTGACGACAATCTTTTCACGCATGAACCACCTCAATTTGATTAGTAAAAACCAGTAATGATGTACATACAAAAATACCTTTTTTCATTTTCTTCAATTTTTCTTGGGCGTCGGCAATAATGGCTTTCAGAGCAGCTTCGTCATCGCTTTCATTGACCTTTTGGTCCTCTACTGATGCTTCTTCCGGCAACTTCTCGTTGTTTCTCTTACTTCCCATCGTTTGTCTAAAAAAAATAAGTTCCCAATGATTT
Organism: Copidosoma aretas; assembly: GCA_030522625.1. Lineage (NCBI taxonomy): Eukaryota > Metazoa > Arthropoda > Insecta > Hymenoptera > Encyrtidae > Copidosoma > Copidosoma aretas. Next base: position 7,374 of record JAPYYV010017862.1, on the reverse strand, counting down.
GTCTACTATTGGCCTCGAGCGCAATTTCGAAACAGCGCTCTCAGTCGAGGGATTTCAGAACGATTGGTCTTGTTTAGAAGAAGACAGTACTGTGAAAAGAAGAGGACGCTAAGGTAAAGTCACCTATTGATACACACAAATTAAAGCTTTAACTTGACAACAAAAATTAGTTTAAGATTTAGCATAGTATTATCTTATGAAATCAATAAAAATATTGGGAACTTTCAAACACTATGGTGCTAAAAGAAATATTTTACTTCAAAACCCTGCCTCATAATAGGTGCAATTCAAACATAACCTCAACTACGGAAGGCTCCTATTATGAGGCGAATTAAAATTGAAGGTATTACTAATAAAAGGGATAAATGTATGTACATAAAGTGTACAAATAGATTTAACTTCATGCAACGAAGTCGATACTTTCAAAATGAATGTGGTTCCGCAAGTACACATTTAAATAATACGTGTGCCTCATAAATAGGTGCTGCCTCATAATAGGAGAACTATACCAATTTTGTAACTGCCTCATGATAGGAGCATTTTCATTCACTCATTATTTGTTTATAAATTTTTTATTTATAGTCAAAATAAAATCCAAAATTTACAATAATGTTCAGGAATGTCTAGCGCTTATAACAATACCGAAACTTGGCGGCTATGAGTTTATGGTGAGAATTCATTAATTGTAATTGAAATTACTGCCCAAAAATGCCCCATAATAGGTGACTGTACCTTACTATGAACCATATATATATATATATATATATATATGGAGAGGCAACACCAAAACAAAACAAACATGTATATGCATGATTCATAGTACTGTCTTCTTCTATTCATAACCAATCGTACTCAAATCCCTCGACTAAGAGCTGTTTCGGAATTGCGCTCGAGGCCAATAGCATTAAGAGTTTGGTTGCTTCATGTTGTATTACATGAGTAGCCGCACTACGTTACAATCACACATCGACACCACTACAGAAAACCTTAGAAATCAAACAGTTATGAACAAACATAGGAGAAAATTTAAAACAATGTTTTATTACAGATTTCTGATATATTCCATTTATTCTCAAGCACAGTTCAGATTATAAAAGGTCGTAATATACATTCAAAGGTTGAAAATCTATTAGTGTGCTTCATTTTACGTAGGCCCCAGTCACACGGAGAAACGAATCGACGAATGACGATTTGACGAATGCATAAGACACCGTGAGAGCGAGAGAGAGGTCTATTCGTCAAACCTCTCATTCGCTCTCATGGAGTCTTATGCATTCGTCAAATCGGCGTTCGTCCATTCATCTCGCCGTGTGTTGTCACCCTTAGAGATCCTTTTAATGAAAGATCTAAAATTGATAATCGCTTTTCAGCTTGCACAATATTCACATTTATTTTTTTTTACTGACCAAAGATGTATTACGTCTTTAAATGTTTAAAAATAAGTTGTATAGATCCTACATATTTCAATTACATATTTTGTATAATATATAATATGAAAAAAAATTAATTGTTACATTCATGATAGATATGTATTACTGAAACATAGTGATAATTACATGATAACACAGATTTCTCATTTTCGAGAATCCACATACATTCTAAAGTTATTATTGTTCTTACTGTGATGTGCAATATGCTAGATTTAATTCTAAACGTTTTCCCTAGAATGACGGGACAATCGTGTTTTCATTCTATGGTGTCGACATATGTGACAGCTTACCTACGTGAGGTATTTGCAGTAGATCCAGTTTCTCAAGTCCTTCGTTAAACTGTTCGGGAGTAGAATTTGTTTTTAAACGACTTGATTAGCAATTTCTATTGTGATAATTACTACAGATATATAATATTCACGGAAGACTTTTCATTTAATGTAGTGAATTGTAAAATTATGAACAACAATATGGTAAATGTACTAAATTTTATTTTTTGGCAAATTTATATTTTTATAATCATTCTGTTGGACTAGTCACGTAAACCTTAGCGATACATGACATACGTTATATTTCATACCCAATCACAGATCTTTATTTGGCGTTTGATAATTGCCTCATTTAACATGAATATATCACAGTCTATGCGATAAAAAATTAGTTTCTTATGGGGAGGGGTTTGTTCAGCGCAACAGTACATGCCTCGACAGGTACATTGGTAAAAACTTTACATGCGATCCTATAACCATTAAACTTTACATTTCCCTAATAATAGTTACTACAGTTCGTACATGAAAAAAGAGACTTGTTAGCAACGTTGTCTCAATAGATGATTTTTTAATTCTGTAAGGTAGGCAACCTCCTTCGTAGAGCTGCACAACGTATTAGGACAAACTACATAATAGGATCCAAATAACTGTGGTACGTGGTGTGACGTAATAAAACCCCAAACACCCCCCTGCATGTGACAAGTCACGAATGGTTGCATGCCATGATTATAAATGTCGTTTGATAGACATTTTAGGCCAAGTACGTCTTACATGCCCACAACGAAATCATTTACGATAGTTCTGTCACACGTATGCATGATGCATACTAATACTTTTCACGTGTTATTATTCGCATAAGAGACACTAACATTACTCAAACAAAAGTATAAGCTGAACAGAACAAGGCTTTATTCAATATACATTGAACGGATATCACATATGGTAAAAATATCGTAAATTAATTCGTAATGGACAGGCGAGGCCCACATACCGTATACACACTTATTAGTAGAATATTCATTAATAAATGTGAAATACGGGGCACGTCTTATTTCAACATTGATACATATGTACAATTCATCCTGAACCGCAATTGATAATCATAGTAATTAAGACACAGTAATTGTAACAGTAGCAACTAGAGTAACATGGTTCATCGATAATACGTAAGATTTCACAACATTATCTGATATCTATTAACAAATCATGGGTATTTTAAGAGATTATTAATTAAAAATATGTATCAATGTTGGGCTCCAACATAATATCTTTCAATTATTGTACACATCTGAAGCCGTGTAAAATTTTTTACCATACATTTTGTGTTAGTAATGTGGAAAACTAATCTTAGTAAAAAACGTCATTTTCTGTGACAACATTTGGTAACAAAATAATACCAATTGGAATAACTTTCATACAAGAAAGGAAACATAGATTTCCCATACTCGGATTTCTTCTTTGAACACAATTGTTATGCATGCCTCTGTGACATTTAGAACATCTAATAACAGCATCGTTTTCAGTATTCTGGCAAAACAAACACATGTTACTCATGCTCTCTGACTGATGAATAAGTAATGACGCTGCAGCCATTCTGTACATCATAGGATTCAAAGGGATCTCTTTGTCGGAAGGTATTTCATTGCTTCCTATTAAATCTACGGTACGCATACAGTACAGAGCACAATTAAACTTATCTTTCTGGACTGGATAATTTGGAAGAATATTGCTATATCCTAATTTCCAGTTTTTAATACGATTTAGATGATTTTCTCCAAATCACAATGATAAGTGAAGATACTTGAAAAAGTTTCGAATACAATCGAAAAACCGAAGATCAGTTTCACCTTTCTTTCTTAAGGGATCTATATGATACAGCGTTTGGTTATCAATATCAATAACAAACACGCAGTAATGACCATGTTTGACATATATGGTAGCTATTTTTCCTTTTATGTCGCCCTTCAAGTGGTACATAAACCAATCATCAGCCGGTATTTCAGTTTCTATATCTACCAACATTGCTTTTGATACTGCAGATGGACAGTAGACTGTATTATTCCACTCTTTTTCTTTGATGTACCCAAAAGCATCAACAACGTCATTATATACGAGGCCGTTACTGGCATTTGTTCCAAAAAGACTTTGGAATTCGTTCGAATACAGATACAGTTCATAGTCTGGTGAAAAAAACAATGTCTTGCCTCCAATAGCATGATATTGGAAATCTGTTATAGGGTGATTTTCAAGTCTCGTGTAACGCGCAACTAAATATTCATGTCCACGTTTGTTATAGTAATTAATATCGTTTATTAAACCATTAGGCAATATTTCTAAACTGTCGTTCATCACAGCATTATTGACAATAACTTCTTCTGCGTGCATATTCACAGTTTTAATATCTTTAAATGATGATATGAAAGGTATGTCCAATTTTATTTTTTTTGTGTCTGTCACATCAGAGCTGACATTTAATTCGTCAAGACCTATACTTTCATCATTAAACTTTCTTTGAAACGTATGTTCTTCTTGTTTAGCAATCAAGATATCATCATACAACTCATCGTCATTAGTTATCACAGCAATTACTTTGCGCCTTTTCCTACATCGCAATGACTTTTTCATTTCATGCAACATACCATCATTCGGCTCAAAATTTAGAATACCACCATGATCACGTATATAATAGTTTGCCAGTAAGATGCCGCGCAAATTCATGAAGGTCAAACGATTTCTATGTTCGGTTTTTATCAAATTCATCAAACTCCATACTCTTTCTGAACCCGCGTTAGAATTGGGAATAATCATAACTTGAAGAGCAAATTTTGCTAAATCATTAAAAATGAATGTATTACCATCATTAATATCTTTTATGGTAAACCAAAATTCATCCATCTTCATTGTCCCATCTATCTTCAACAGTACGTTACTTTCAAATTTAAATTGAACTAACAATTTCCATTGCTCATTTATTCTTTCTTTTAAGTCATTGCTGTCACCTATGATACACTTATAACTTTCAAAGACGTCACCTAAATCTGAATTGTCATCATGAAATTGTTTGCTAAGTGCATTTTTGCTATTAAAAAACGTAATATGTACATTACGACTGTCATCTACATTCAATCGTTTTTTAATCTGATTGCATGTCTCTATAAAAACATTTTGGAAATATTCTAATATCTCTGCCTTATCGCTGTCAGATACATCTATTTCTTGTAAAATTTTGCTCGTTTTTGCACCAATGTACATTTCATCCAACATTTTAAATTTACTCTCCAACAAAGCATCTACATCAGACACTGTATTTCGTAGAACGTGTAAATCCACGTATGAGTCATCCATATAGCATTTAAGGAAATAAATTAATAAATTTGTCAAACTCTCGCGTTCTTGTGGTACGATAGGTGTTTCGGCTTGTAAACACTTATTTACATATGTTAAATTTCCAAGAAGAAATTCCAAAAAAACATATAAAACCTTCACTTTAGGCTCCAGTAACATACTTAGAATATACTCCGGAGACTTTTCATTTACATTGCACAGAGTAGTATTGAATGTAACGCTTTCATCTTCAAAATATTTTGTTAAAGCATGCCAACGACGGAGAATTCGTAAAATACTATCATAGTGCGACAGCCACCGAGTCCCGGATGGTTTCAACATTTCTAAAGGGCGAATGCACAGTTCAGTTTGTTTTAAACGCCATCGGTTTTTTCTACTTGAACTGTTACTCATGTAATTATATATCAATGTAACGAGGGATAATACTTCTTCCGGCATTGACTTGATTCCATCACGAGCACATAAGTGTTCAATATGACATTTGCACTTTACTTTTATTATGTCAGGTACTATTTCTTTAAATCTAGTGGCCACAGAGTTATGTTCACCCATCATTACGTTTGCTCCATCCGAACAGAATGCTATAACATTACGTAAATCAACATCCGCTGCCGTAAAAGTGTTAGACACTTTTTGGAAAATTGTTTCTGCGTCTGCCTTTGTATAAACATTATTGTCATACAATGGGATAATATCCCACAAAGTCTCCACGATCTTTTTACTGTCGGGATCAACAAATCTAACCAGCACACATATAAAAGACTGAACAGTCTTATCAGTTGACTCATCGATCATGACCGCAAATTTTGTATTTCTTAGAATGTTCGTTAACCTTTGTTTTTGGAAAGGAGCTATCACTGAAGTAATTATATCAGACATCTGATGTCTATCACCATTGAGTTTTTTGGCTATTTCTGAATCGGGAAGTAGATGCTTCATGAATGCTACTAAATCTTCTTGAGACAAATAAGATGTTTTTTTAGAAGCGGCATACGCTGCTAATTAGATTTGAGCGTCTGCTTTTTCATAATCAAAAGAGTCATTTTCTGCATCGTTATGTTGCCTATGCTTATTTGTTCTTAAATGTCGATTAATAACGGTATTAGTGTTAGTAAGCTCCACGATGCATAGGGTACACGCTTTCAGAAAACTATTATCTTTTACTGGCACAATACACGGCGGATATGTATTTCTATTATCAGAATTGGGTTCACTTTTGCAAGTATTGGCATTTACAGCAAATTGATTATCGTTTGCGGAGATAACTGAAGAGTTAACCTTTCGAGTACATTCTACGGTACAAAGTTTACCAGTATCAGTTTTAAAAATGACATTGTTTTCGTCATATATATTATTAGCATTAGTATGATAAGCAATTGTGTCTGATGTATTGGAAGGACCAACAGATTTTGGTGCATCAAAATCGATGATGAGTGGTTGCGACGTACTGAAACGTTCAGTAGTGCAATTATCTGCAATGTCTACAGAGAAGGTGGGTAATCGCGAACTACTTACGTTAGTAGTCCTTGGTTCAAACTTAAGTAAGGTTTGGTGGGTTTTCGAATGTTCGTGACGTGATATATAATATGGTTTTCTTTTAAATTGGGCATTGCACAATTCACAAACTGCAATTTTATCAGAGATGAACTTTATGAATGTGCCTCTGTTGGAACCACCAACTTTACTTTGACTATTTGTCATTGTCACAAACTATGGCTACAAAATATTAATTTAAAGGAAAACACCTGTTGCAGATTTAAGATCTTCCTAACTCTAGTACTGATAATTATCTAACAATGTCGTCATTTTCTATTAATTGTAGGTGAAAAGGCTTTGTAGCCAATAATTAAACAGTTGCAAAAATAAATTATATGTATGGACGTTAAATATTATATGCAACTGTTTCCATGACTCTTATCAATTTAGAATCATACAAAAAAATATAAACCGCAAGTGACAATGCAATGTTAAGATCAAATGTTTTAAGGAGACCACGAGCGTACTGAAAAAAAAAATATTGTAAATATAAGGTACATATACTGAACGCATCATAACTAACTCTAGCACACCCACCGGCATTTTTGTACATCACGTTAAAAAAATGTTGTATTTTTTGAAAATCTATGATATTTTATGGAGCTGAAACTAGCCTCATCCAAAAGCAGCCTCACCAGGGACGAATTGCCCTCCGGGGCCCCCGGCATAAAATTTTTTAATAGCGCTTGTAACGCCTAATGAACGTTTCAAGTTTGTTGTTATTGCCCACGCCTACCGTTTGTGTACACAATTAGTACAATAAAAGGCCGCCAGGCTTGGGAAAATTAGAATTT
>JAPYYV010017858.1:0-12952 GCA_030522625.1 Copidosoma aretas | reverse complement strand
CCGGGGGCCCCGCCCCCCCCCCCCCCTTTCTAGTTTTCGAGAGGATTTCTACACGGCGAACGTTAGTGCTACAGAAGCGTTGGTCGGGTCGCGAAAATTGACACCGATACCCAGGGGTAGCCGAGGAAGAGGAGATGAGGCCTAAAAATAGCGGAGGCTCGAAACAACACCACAGGTGAGAAGGCGTTCGCCCTACCGCGGCGGAAACTCGATCGGCGAGTCCAATTGTTTAAACGCCTCTCGATCTTCTCGGGCGCGGCCGGGTGGATCGAAAAGTATACACGGAATGTTGATTTTAAATACATCGCGCTCCCTCCCGAGTAGCGCAAGGCAAAGACGTGTATTCATGTATTTTTCATCGAGTCCCACTCTCGGCGCCATTCGCTGTATCAACATTACCCGCACGCATCTCGGAAAAGCGAAGACACTCTCAGCACTCCGAATAAGTCAGGTCTCGATCGGAAGCCGCGCCCTCGCGATACTTTTATACCGAAACGTATATGCCTGTACGGCTTCCCTTGGTATCCCTGTTTCAATACAGCCGTCGAGAGCCGCGGGGAACAGGCGAGGTCAAGAGAAGTGGGCGCAGAGCACAATCTAGCCTTGATTTTTTTTTTTTTCCACGAAACTCGAAGACGCCTTCCGATCCCTCGCGCGAAGAAAGCGTTTGCTCTCCTTCGTCCTCGTCTCCTGCTGCTCTCGTCTGCAGCGCTGCCGAGAACAAAGAGGGGGTGCCCCCCGAGCATCACTTAAGATTTAGCCGCCGTCTAGAGAAGATCGGCGGAGTAAATATCTCGGGGAGAGCAGCAGCAGCTACAAGTGGGAGATTTTCTCTCCATCCCCCGTCTCCTTTCTCGATCTCATCCCCACGCACCCCTGCTCCTTACCCTTCGTCTGATCTCTGACTTTCGTGCCTTTGCTGGCAGACTGGGCTTTTTGCGACGTCCCCGGAATGAATCGCGCTACTAATTCACATTTTTGTAAATATTAGATGGACGTTAAATAGTAGCAACGAAAACTTGAAAAACTTGAGCATGAGTACTTTTATTTCGATGGTTTGATTTTGGAATATAATTATTCGTGCCCAAATTTCCAACTTTTTGTCGTTGCATTATTTGATGTGTATCTAATATATAAAAGAGTGAGAGGATCGAACCAAGTACTTCTTGCTTCCTCGTGGAGGAAGCTTATAGTATCGGTCAATCAGGAATGTTTCTTCATAACGTTTAGAATGAAAATACATTTTTTTTAAATGTCCGTATCTGCGTGTGTGCGATTAGAAAGCTTTTTTCCAATTTATCGACAGCAGTTTTTAAAATATTTTCCACTATTCAATGTTTACCAGCGTCCCTGCCCCACAATCCACCGTTCACCATTGTACCAGCAGCTTGTCAGCGAGATTCCCCATTCGCGCGCGGGGGAAGAATTCAAGGATCGTTGTAGCCCGGGCGCGTATAATTTTAATGAATTTTAATGGGCCGGCGGAAAATAATGTAATCCGTGTTATTGCACTCGCCCGATACGGAGCGACGGCCGCGGCCGCTCGAACGGGTGAAATTAAGGGGATTAAAAACTGTCGCGTCAGACGCGCGCGCGCGAGAGGTGGGAGAGATTGAAAAAAAAGAGCAGGAAAAAGAGGATCCGGCGAAAAATTGGAATCGCCATTTTCCGGGGGCCGGTGTTATTTTATAATAAGCCGCGGAGCGGGGCCGACTATTCATCGGCCGCGATTTTTAATCAGCTTTCGCAAACAAGTGCTCCGAAATGCACACGCGCGCGGCCCGTCATCGGAGGCGGGTGTACTGTATAATGTGCACAGCGAGCCCCGAATGGAAATCGTACTCCGGTGATTTCAGCCGCGGCACTCTCTGATGGGAAAAATGTGCAGCAGCAGCAGCAGCAGCGGCCGACGGTGTTATAATTAGATTATACTCGTATAATTAGATTATCGAAGCGAGGGAAATAGGGGGGGAGGGGAGCGTAAATATACGCCAAGAGCTATACTGCCGCCGCTACTGCTCGATTCAATCAGCAATACGCGCAATAATCGCTCATTGATACGCCCACCGGGTGGTTGTGTGTGGATCTGTATGAGCGCGCTCGCTATCGCGGTCCTCGATTTACGCCCCCTTCCCTCCCCTTGTCGACACAACGTTATTACGGTAGGTACGTCTCACTGTAAGCCACCGCTGATTCTATTACTGGCTTCTCCTCCCGTAGCTCCCGCTTCACCGATGTGTATACCATACTCGAGCTGCTGCTACCACTGCTACTGCTGCGAATTCAGCTGCGCTAATTGAAGGTAAACACGTGATTTCAGTTTTGATGGCTGTATTACTCACGGGAAGTTTGGTGATACGCGCGGCGTAATTTCCGGCATGTTCAGAATGGTTGAGTCGTTGTGTTGAAAAAATTAGTTTAGATAGGGTTGTGAACCACTCCAAATAAAAGTCCTTTTGTTTACGAGCGAAACAATGCTGTACGTACAATGTTAAACACTTTTTGTTCGTACAATGAGCGAATAAGTGAAAAAAACAAAAAACAAAAAAAAAAACCTATTTACGTACAGAACGATCCGTTCATCAAGTGAAAACGCGACAATGCAGCCGTTGTCGAATATTGGTTTTTTTTTATAGTTTTTAATTTATTGTATTCTTTGGCCAATTAAAAAAATAAAATAAGGCTGATTTGTTTTCTAGTACATAATCATTGGGCCGAAAAAAATTAATTCATGAGTGAATCGACGGATGATTAATGAATTACTTTGTCATTTAATGTCAATCTCAATTCAGCTCGAGACTCGAAACATACGTTAAACAACGCTTCGTGTAGCCCGAAGAGTTTCTCTACCAGTTGAGCTACGAAACCACTCCAAAAAATGTTTTTAAACAATACAATGGTTACTACGGGTGAATTTTGTAACCTTAGGAGTATTGCGCCAGTTTCTAAGACCATTGATTTTGCTCTTTACACTCATTTATCTGATAGCTTCATTAGGTTTCGAGAACTCATTCTTTATTGAAGACCGTTGCTTTATCTCTCAAGCTACTGAACCCCCCGTATATTGTGCGTATTAATTTCTATGTACCCTTCAAGTTTATTTTTAGCATTCTAGATCGATTATAATAATATAGTTTCATCAGTGAGAGACTAGTTTCTGTTATTCTAATATAATCTTTTCTATCGTTAACCATTATGAAGAGGTAATTTGATCGTTTGGATCTTACTGACTGCAAACCCAATAATAATAATAATAATAATAATAATAATAATAATAATAATAATAAGAAAAGGAATAATAAGTAATATTATAGACATGAAAACTAGGTATATGAACTTCATGTTCGCTTTGAATAGGTACATCCTTATCGCTTGGAGGACATAATTTTTCCATATTATAGCCAATTGAACTGGGATCCATAATTTCTCTATGCCTTTTGTTACTGTTGAGCAGTATAAAGAGGTAATTTGGCTATGGGGAATGTTTTATGTACATCACATTCGTTGGGAGGTAATTTATTGGACATAAGAACGAATCATATTAGTTCGTGAAACTGAGATTTTATGTACGACTTAAGAAATACGTATGAGAGTGGTTCGGCCACAGTTTAGCTCTTTTTTAATTGATTATTAATTATTTTTGAACACGTATTATTAACTTTTTGCCTATTTTTCAAGAAACTTCAATTCGTTCAAACCCGAGGTCAAACCTTTCTGTCATGATAATTTTTAAGGTATAGAAAAACTTTTAAAATTTCCTGTATTTACAATTTGAGGCCAAACCGGATGATTGTACTCCATCATGGCCTAAATGAACGCCATCAATATCAATACGAATAGTCAGCTGCGTAATGGCTTTTGAAATAGGCATACCTAAAAGTACTATACGATTCATTAGAGCTTACCGAAATGATACATTGCAATGCAAGTTCGTATCAATATGTTAATAAACGTCAGTTGAAAACCACCGAATCGATCAAGAGATGTCAGAACACAGTAATGCTTTCAGTAATGCATTCGCATTTATTTATTTTGTAATTGTCTGATGGATATTGCGCGATGATAAAAATATTCTATAAAAGATGGCAAATTTTTACATTTTTACATATCAGCTATGAATAAAATGCAACAAAAATATCAAAAACATTCATTTCAAACGCTCTAAATCACTCGAATAAACATAAAATGTGATGAAAACGCGTTTCCCAGAACCCAAACTGTAAATTTTTTTTCCAAGCATAATCTCGACAAAGATTTTTTTCAAACATTTTTAAAGCGTCCCTATTATTTTCCTATTCAGCTCGGCAGCACAGAGCAGAGCTGCCCCGTTCTCGCGCTCCGACTTTTCCAGCATACGAGGCATTTGTGGACACTCGCGGTGACGTCGGGCGTAATTAAAAACTTCGCGGCTTTCTCGGCTTAACGGGATTATACCGCAGCCACCCTCTCTGTGCCCAAGATCTTTGGCCGGTGGATAGGAGATTAGCATATATTTAGTATAAGAGCCCGGACAAACCACCGCAAAAACCAGTTTTTACTTTTTCCAACTCCAAAGAGATGGAGAGATCATTTTTTTTTTTTTTTACCAGGATGCTTCAATCGTGATTTCGAAATTTTTTTTTCATTAGACATCCATTTAATTAGGGTAATGCGCAAAAACGTTAAAAAACTCCCTTCAATCACCGAGATTGGAATGGAATCAATCTCAATGCCTTTGGGTGCTCTGTTAAATTTTCGATTACTCGGGGCAAAAAGGCGGGCCAGTCGTATACGTTATTACGATAATCAATATGGGTGATTCATCATCCGATTCGTCCCGTCCATCAAATTCATTTATCAGAGTACCTAATTACTACCTCGACATATATCGCTCGGCCGTCGATGTTGAAAACGAACGGCAGAGGACAAATAGAGCGAAACGAGCCGCTGCAGCCGCGACCGGCCAAAAGAGACAGCGGAGCAGCAGCAGCTCGACGATTTAATAAAGTCGCTTCGGATGCAGGAGGAGGCCAAGTTGACTTCCTTCCCGACAGCATGTACACATCCCCCCCTGGCGCAGTCATCCCGATTCCGGCTTCGTACCCTTTTTCCTCTGTTGCGCCCTGCAAAAGAGAGTTGAGCGTGTCAGCGGATGCCTGTAATATTGTCTGGCGCCAAATGCCGGTGACGCCGTCGAAAACTCCGGCCCGACAGGCGGCGTTATTAAAAAATTTCTCCCCCGCCGCGCGTCGTCTCTATCTCCCTTTCCCCCGCTTGCTCTGGTTTTCCGGGCCGATGACGCCGGCGAGCGTCATTTTCCAGGGCGATCGCCGATCGTCGCGCGGACTCTTTCTTTTTTCCGCCGTTCGCAAGCACTGTTCGCGTTGATCACACCAAGCGCGAGTTTTTCATAATTTTTGAAAAATCGAAAAGCCCAACGCTGCACGCTCGTCGAAGCGAAACAAAAGAAGCGCGCTGGTGGACGGCGTATAATATCCGAGGCGCAGAATGTGTTTTGCATAAATTTCCATGTAAATTTTCCCGGGCCGGCCGGCTTTCGGCGTCCGAAAAAATGAAAATCCGGCCATCGACGACGGGAGTCGGCCGTGAGGAGGGAGGCGCGTTATCGATCACGAAAGTTGGACGAGAGAGTTTGGAGGGTTGGGGAGGGAAAATCCCGTCCCCGCGATGAGTTTTAAAACTACAAATATTTGACGGACCCGGCGGAACGCGGCCGACCGGAAAAGGGGATCGTTCGAGAAATGCAATTTGGATGTATCATAACGACGCGTTTCCCCGCAACTTAGAACCAACAACAACAACAACAACAACAACAACAACAACAACAGGAATGACTAGACTCGGAAACGGTCGAGCGATGGCGACTCACAATACGCCGGCGCTATAACAATGACAAAACAATTAGACAACTCATAACTGCCTCGTGCAGCAGCCTGCAGTCCGCGCGTTCGGGTATACCGTGTGCTCCCTCCCCTTCCACCGCGCCTCCCGCGAATTCACGTCAAAGTGTCAGGAACAGGGTCGCCTGCGCAGCCGAGCTATGAAATTACACCGTTCGGCGATTCGCTGCGCATGTGCAGTCTATGTGCATCGGAATCGTCATGCCCCTTCCCTGCACCTATGTGGCACACATCGTTCGCGTCCTTTTTTCCGATCCTGCACCGATCGGTCGAAATATACGTAGATACGCCGAAAACGCTGACAAGGAAATAAATGTCGCGAGCCGGAGATTTTTTACAAAAACTATAGAAACAAACGCGGTGAAAAAAACGCCGCGCGGTAAGTATTTGATCGAGCGGCGCCGAATCGCGGTGCTTTCGGAGTTGCGAAAAAATATCTGGAAAAACGCAGAGCTCTCCGGGCGGATTAAAAAGCATCGCTCCCGAAATTGGAAGCCGCCCGAAAAATCTTTCCAATTGATACTCTCCGGCGCGTCCTCGCGCCGTGCCCTGGGAAAAACAGAACGATTAATTCCCGCGTCCGGGTGAATCGCCCGGATTACCGCAGCGAGAAAGTTTTTCCCGGCAATTCGCTGCGGCCCTGTTTTCGAAATTTGTCACTCTGCGAGAGATTCTTTTTCATTTCGTTTGATCATAAAAATCCCATCGTTCATGAATTTAAGGCACTGTTTCGTATCACGATTCGTTTCAACGCGAAATTTTTGCACAATACGACACTGCAACAAAACAAAAACGTAACGCGCCCTTCGTCGTCGTATCCATCACTTTGTGAATGTGATGTAATCTTGAAAAATCCGCGAAAATACCATTTTCAATGTTCTCATTTATCTACCCACTGCCGTCACGTTCCCCGATAGAAAATCCTCATTGGCGGTACATGCACGTTCGATACTTTTCTGCCCGGGCGCGCGTTATGTTTTTCTTGTCAGGTGCTGACAGCTATTTCGCAACACAAGCGCGGCCAATCAGACGACAATGGCTCGTAAATTTCAGCCAATAGCGGAGAAGGAGGACCGATGATGCGACCACCACCATCACCACCACCACCATCGGCGCGAGAACTCCAGCTCTGCTTATGAATTATTTAAAGGGACGGGCAGCGATTGCGCGGCTCTGTTTACAAACACGCCCGGTGATTACGCCCTTTCAGTAATCAAAGAAGCAACGCTTTTGTTGCACACGCACACACACACGTGGAATCGCGCATTCAACACCTTTGTGCTTTATTTTCGCCAGCCGCGTTATTTATTACACGCGAGCTTTCGATTCGAGGCTCGTTGAATTCAACTTTTTGTTCGTCCTCTCCGCGGGCCAATAATTAATGTAACTGGACGATGGGGGGATAAAAGGAGGAGAGAAAAACGGGCCGTTTCAATTGCGAGACAGAACGAGGACGCCGCTGTTTTATTTGCCGAGTCTGTATTACTATTTAAACATCCAGCAGGACCGGTAGGAATAAATTCACCGTCGAGCCGGGCGTGTCTTGCGTGTGAGTCGAAAGATAAAGGGATTAAAGCAGCGGTCGCGGTGGAGAAAAAGAGGGGATAATCTCCGCGAGATTTTCGAAAATTTCCTCCCCGAAATCCCGATTCGAATCCAATACCATAGGATCATAAATCCTCGCTATACACACGCACACTCCCTCGTAATACGTGCCGCGATAAATAACGCAGCGCCGTTCGGGCTTCCTCCATATCCCCCTTCTTCCCTTTTCCAATACTGCCCTTTTTTTTTCTTTTTTTTTTTTAAATAACTGCACTTGCCGCCCAGTTTTCGCGCGTGCAGCATACCCAACCGTTCCCAGGTGCCCTTCCCCGGGGCCAACTTTCATCCACCCACGCGTGGCAGTCGAAACTTTTCCGCCCTCCTCCCCCGTGCAGTGGTTCCAACGAGTCGTTCTCTCAGTTTCACTCCGAACACGTGATCCCCCGCGTTTCGGCGAAAGAGGAGCCAGTGGGGGCGACCTTGGCCTCCGCATGCGGTACCCGATTTTTCGGGGACGGACGGCCGGGGGACGTTTTTCGGGGACGAGCGCGAGAACTTTCCGGAGCTTACGAGAGATGTATCCAAGACACTACCGCTCTGTTCGCCAACTTTTCCGAGGAGGAGGAGGAGGACAGGCAGGCCCCGCGCTCCGGCCTCCCGCATTTTGTCGCGGACGCCCGTGGCCGCGCGCGCGACCATCCAAATCTCGGCCGTCGATGGTTTCGAAAACTTTTCAATTCACGGCGCGCGCGACCGGAGAGTACGTTTTTAATCCCGCGCCTCCGAGCTCTCCCGGTGCGCGCCGGATTTACATCGAAATCCCGCACCGGCGAGGCGCGCCCGGGGAGATCGGCCGTTTGTATTTTTCCAAAGAACGTCCATGAATAAGGGCGCTCCGAAGGGGAAACTCTGGCTTTTTGATTATCATGCAAAGCTCCGCGAGTGGCGTCGTCTCGCGGGTATCGTGCCTCTCAAAGGCGCGCTTTCCGAGAGTAGGAGGAGCTCGATCGCGCGCGGTAGGTATACGAGGGACGAAAAGATTGCGGGTGTGATTCCAGCCGAGATGTTGAACAGGAAAACTTGGGCGCGGCAAACTTTTCCGCGGAGGGGGGGGGGGCGGTTTGGCGGGGGGCGCAACCTTCGCCGTAGGGCTCTTCCCGGAAATTTGCCTCCCGGGGGGAGGGAGGGGGAGGGGGGGGGCGGGGGGGGGGGGGGCGGCGGGCGGCGCGGGGGGGGGGGGGGGGGGGGGGGGGCGGGGGGGGGGGGGGGGGGGGGGGGGGGGGGGGGCGAAAGAGCACGCGCCATTGGAATGTCGACTCCATGGAAAGTTTCCTTAATCCCCGCTACTTACCATCCGCGAGAATACTCCTCCGCGCGACGGCTCTGCCTCCCCCGCGCCCCTTTCTCGCGGATCAAAACGTAAGTTCGAAGTTTACGATAATATCCTTTCGCGAGCGTCGGCTGCAGTGGAGCCTCCCATCCCCCGCACTGCAGGAATCTTGTCCGATGCGCGTGTGCGAGGAGGTTGGAAAAGTTCGGCCGGGCCATCGGTTCGCGGAGCTCGCCCGGGCGCCAGTCGCGGCACATACGATTCCCACTCCGTCAGGGCTGGCGCCCCCCGCCGGGGGGGGGGGGGGGGGGGGGGGGGGGGGGGGTAGTTTAGCGGAGAGCGCAACCTTCGACGTAGGGCTCTTCTCGGAAATTTGCCTTCCGGGGAGACGTATGGGTATGGGAGAGTGCAACGATTGCAGGACGAGAGGAACGGCAGTATCATCTCCCTGAAATGGGATGAGGATCGCTTTCGCTTCTCGCGATTTTCAATTACTACCGCGAGCGCGGCCTGCCTGCGATGGAAATGTGAGGTCTTAGTGGGGTAAAAAAAAAAAAAAAAAAAAAAAAAAAAAAAAAAAAAAAAAAAAAAAAAAAAAAAAAAAAAAAAAAAAAAAAAAAAACACCAATTCTTTTATTTAGGAATTGGATAGCGGATAATAATTATTTGTTGCACGAGTATTGGACGAATGTGGAGGTCGTTATACTATTCAATCATCTGTAACACGATACATTGGCGACCCCCGCTTTTGTCAAATGCACGTAAAATTTAAAGTTATGTTTTTATCTTTTAGTTCTTAATGAAAGAAATACTTTTCATCGTCAACTTTCTTGTCGTAATGTTAATTTAAACCTCGACATGTCCCCTGTCTGCGAAACTATTGAGTAGATACGGTCGAGTTAAGTCAGACGAGCAATTGATGGAGAATATTTGGTTTTCAACTAGTAGAAACAGTCGAGTTAGGCAAGACATGTCAACAACGGTAAAAAGTTTAAAGTTACCTAATGTTGTTATTTTCAAATTTTTAATTTGTTCGAGCAAAGCGAAAAAAGAAACGTCTAAAAATACATTGCTGTCGAAATAATGTCTTGGAGCTAGTTTAAAGATAGGTTGAAAATCCTTTGCAATATTCTATGAAAGCAAGTTAAGTAGAACTGTGTGAAAAAAAGAGCCGATTAAACAAATCGAGCTACCAGCTCTACAATATGCATTCACAGAGCCCCCACGGTTTATTGATGCCCCAAAGTTTCCCGTTTCGGAGCTACAACAACAACAAATCACGCAACCATTTCATTGGCTTAGCGCGAACTTACCTGCCGAGCTACACGCGTTGATGAAACCATAATAAGTTCCCGAGCCGAGGGTGCACGCACACCCCGAACCTTCCCGCAGGGCGTTGGAGCCCTCCGGCGCGGCTCATGTTGTACAACACGCACCGAAACTTGTGCCGCTACCCGCGTACAAGTGTAAACACGCCAACTTGTGCGTGAATGGGAAAAAGAAGAGTTGGCCGTACGTATAGATATATATGTGCACAGTACACCAGCCGAGAATGAAGCGCGTCGTGCGGGTGTTTAATATGGAAATGGATGGTCCGGGAGAGCGCGTGCATCTGCAGATGAAAGCGAAGCGCGCTGCTTGGAAAAACGAGCCTAGGATCAGTGTTGAAAGCTGGACGGGCTGCAGCGGCCACGGATAAAAATTGGCCGGACATGACTTCCGTTCCCGCCCGTTCCCCCTCGCTCCGCCGTCCGTATTATGCCCGCGCGAGTGTGGTGTACTATATGGGGATGCACGAGTAGCTCGAGCTACGGGGAAGGAGAGCTTGCACGTTGAACTAATTATTAGAGTGGAATATTCTCTAGAAATGCATGAGGTGACCCTTTGACGGCTTATAATTGAGTGATCCAATCATATAATGATTAATGCAGTAGGTTACAGCGCAGCGTATATTTTGTAATCCCGCTCGGATTAATTTTGGTTTACTTTGCCCTTTATTTCGAATTACGAACTGAACATACTGTCCAAAAACTCATTTCATTTTTTTTGTTTACTTTCCATTTTCTCGGAAAAGGGAGATCGACTTTTAAATCTAGTGATTTGAGTGAATAGAGTTCACGTATTTTTGTTCATACTCTTTGGTTACTTTCAAAAGAATTTTATGACTTTGTTTCAGTTTCTCATATTTCCGTCTACTTTTTAAAACATTTTATTCGGACTTCGTGGAAAATATGTACAATTTTGCATTTTAATGATCGCTTTGAAACTTGAAATGAAAACAGAATGCAATAATAAATTTTAATCAAGTTTTTTTTTTTTATTCCGTGCATTGCATACCCTAATTGAAACGTGAATAAGTCTAACGGCGATTAAAAGTTTTTCATCAAAGTTGCTATGTGAGAGTTTTTGGTTTTATCAACATTATTTGTTTTTAATTTTGCGTAGTTTTCGAGTAGTTTCTCATTCCCCATTCACTGTTTCTCCATTCATAACAGGTTCATTCATCTCCGTTCAAAAATAAAAACCGATCGCGGTACGTGCATAGTAAAAAATAAAAAATATTATAATTCTTTCAGGGCAGGAAAACACCGAGAAATAGAAAGGAAGAAAAATAACTCAGAGTGGTGGATAATAGTACCTATATTTATCGTTTTCTCGAGAGCGGAGCTGTTTGTTTTCGTAAAAACATGAGGAGGAGATCCCGAGAATGTCAGATTTATGATGCGCACGAGGGTGTACAAAGGAAGTGTTTTAAACAGAGATGTATTTCGATCGATACCATGAGGCGTTTCAAAAAACACCAAGGCATCATAAAATTGTGGATTATCGCCTTTCTGAAATTTTTCTTACAAAAAGTTTGATAAAATTAATTTTGTAAGCTGCAATTTATCTATCGCGGAGTAACACCACTCAAAATAGACAAAGAAGCGAAGGTTTTAAAAAGTCTTCCACCCTACCTTTCAGAGCCGTCGATTTTGTGGTGCACAGTCTCGATCGAGCGTGAAATCATCTATTTGATGGAGCCTCGCCGACGATAAATCCGAGACATCAGAGAAGCTACTTCAAGGACCCGAAGGTACAATTTTTTCTTTTTTCTTTTTGATAATATGTACGTGCACTGACACTACCAGCACAGCTTCACAAAACACCAAAAGTGTAGTTATTGTCTCATCGTCTTGTTTTTTGAAATAAAGATAAGGGGTCGTTCACAAATTACGTAAGGGCGAATTTGCCCGATTTTGGACCCCTTGCCCCCCCAAGTAAAGATTCGTTAGATATTTCCTTACCCCCCCCCCCCCTTTTTTCCGTAAGAAAAAGTGATATGGCTAATGAAACATTTTTCAAACAATTTAATTATGTGATAGCTGGACTCATTAACTATACTTTTAGGTGCATAATTACTTTTAATTTAGAGATCTCGTCGTTATAGAGTAAAAGGACGGGACTTTCAAAAATTGTATACTAAAAATTGTACAAATAATGTTTCAATTCTACTAAGAAATTGATTTATTGTTAGGACAAAAATCGTATGTACAATTGTTAAGCCTCTACACCTCCCTCCACGTAAGAAATAATAAGATTTCAAAGGACCCCTACGCCCCCCTTACGTAATTTGTGAACGACACCTAAGTCAAACTTGGAAGTTTCAAGAACATATTAATATATCAAGTTAAGTCTTTAAGAATAGTGGCCTCCGTATTTTTGAGCATTTTTCTATTTATTTAGTGATAATATACTACGTCTTTCTCAGTTTATTTGACACTTGTAAAGTATTCGTAAAACTTTATAAATTTTTCAATTGAAGCTTGTAATACATATCAGAAAATAAACTTCATTCAAGTTTCTCAAAAGCACAAAATAATTAATTCCTCATTATTTAACTTTCCTTTAAACACTTTTCGATGAAAGTTTTGTTAATTGAGTTTAACACCAAAAATCCAAGACCAGATTAAAACTGTAGACAAGATTCACACATTTCAATACTAATGCAAAATATTTTCTCTCAAAATTTTTTAAAAGTAACCCAGAACCGTGTACTGTTCAATATCTATTCAATTATAAACAGAAAAATTCTGTTTTAAGGAGGTTCCATAGTGTATGACCGTATCATTTTGGGGGTTCCAAACAGGGTACTCTATTTTTAAGAATCTACATGGTATAAAGGTAATTTGTACAC
>JAPYYV010017857.1:0-13923 GCA_030522625.1 Copidosoma aretas | reverse complement strand
GCCCTGGATCCTTAGTTTTAATTACCGACGCCGGCGCCCTGACGTTTATTGCCGCCTCTCTTGCCGCAGCGGCGGCGGCAGTGACTGCCGCGAAATGAATTTCGAGCTCTCGGGGGCTTTATTTTCGGAAGAAAGAGACGGGGCGGGGGGAGTCGAGTGTGCCGATCCTGACGGGGAGGGGGGTCGATTTACGGGCGAAAATTAAATTGCCGCTTAATTTCAGGACTCGGGCGGGGGGGGGGGGGGCTTTCTGTTTTCACGCGGAGCGGGCTCGTTTCTGCAGGGTCTGGTGCGTTTTGACTTGTCTCGCGAGAGATCCGGGTGATGACTGTTTTATTGGATCGAGGGTTTTTTTCGAGAGGGGTGGGTAAGATTTTTTAGAGATCCGGACACTGTGATTCCATGATTCGTGGTACCTTTGACGACTCCTCTTTCACCGCGAAGCTTGCCCTTGTAAGATGTTGGTACCTTTTCTTTGGAAAAAATTCATCGGATGATTATTGTACAAACGCTTCTTGCATGTATGCTTTCTTTTTTATTGTCATTTCTAAAATTGTCTAAAATAGAATAATAATTATTGTTTTTAACACGCACTTTTTCATAAAGTTTCATGAGCGTATCCTGAAGAAAAAATTTTGGTTCTCCTGGGCTATCGCTCAACTTTGATATTTTTATTTTACAAGCAGACTCTTCAAACCAATTGTCTTCCCTCTTACTTCTTCTTAACTGTTTCTAGCATTTTTCATGATCAGCTCAACCAGCTCGTGAAGTTTACCGCACACGTCTCCTCCAACTATAAATTATTAAATAGTGTTTTTCGTAAAACAGCGATACGGTGGAAAAAATATCTGTACAGTAATCTCACGTATATTTCCACAAAGTTGAACAGCCTGGCCAATGATTCGCGGCAAACTTGAACTTCGAACGGCTTGTTGAACAAGTAAAATCAATTCTTTGACTATTGCATCATCTTGCTGTTCCTGTGAAATCGCATTTAGTACTGATTGAACAGTTATGATGATGATAGTCATAATATTAATGATGACAAAAACAATTTGGTAAGCTCTTACAGTCAATCCTTGAACCACGCAGTGGGAAGCTCGTAAGAGTTTTTTGGTCGGGCCGATGGCTCTTTTTGCCAAAAATATATCGACTACGAAGTGAAAAAAAAAAAAACAGATTAACTTACGAAAAGTTTCATCATAAATATGCACTAATTTCTAGTTTATTACACTGGTTGATGCCCGACTCGTGAAAGCACACGTTCCTCATCTGGAGCAATTTTTCCCTCTGCTGCTCGTTGAGACCACTCTGCAAAAAATGAGGAACAAAAAACACTTACATTCCCGCAAAAAAAAAGAACTTACCCTGGAAAAGTGCTCACGGAAAAAATCCCAGTCACGCAGACTGCCAAAACGGCCAGAACGACGAAGGCTCTCATTATTCCACACTTTCTCGCGTAGCACTGCTCGACATCTCATCTTTCGCGAGCGTCTTTATGAATCAAGCCAATCGCCATTGATTTATGAATGACTAACTAGTTTCCGCATTGTCAATACCCTTATCTGTAGCACCACTGCCTCAATCATTCGCACGAAGATCTGTGACGCGAACAACTAAGATTTACGACTCTTTGCCGAGTAAAACTTGATCTGCTACTGAGCAAGATTATTTACTCCTAGAAAACTGCATCCAAAACTGTCTCGCATCGCTCGATCCACGATACGGCCGGTATAAAAGTCCACCGTTTCTCGGTGTAATTGCAAACTTTTTGTCGTCATCTTACATCTGTTCCGCTCGGGAAGCTATTACCAACGCCTGCACCGAATCCATCCGTCTTCCTCAGTTGAGACGCCTCTTGTCGTGTACTTACCTACAAAAAACCGGTCGCTCGAACTCTAATGACAAAATAACGGCATAGAAACCACGAAAATTCTGGTGGAAAAAAGTATAAGCGGGAGCTCGCGGTCAGAGGCCCTTGTTTTTAGGTTAGGACGAGCAACGCGGGCTCGCTGAAAACAACCCTGACGTTTTAATAAATTAATTTTATATTTTGAGCTGTAATACACGCGATAGTTTTAATACAATGTTCAATTAGTTATTTACAATCTACGTTGCATCGTAAGTTCTCGAAATATCATCCATATCATTGGTATTCAATTATCAGTGATTCAGAAAAAAAATTAAAAAATATTTCGTACTGCATGCAGCTGCAAATTTTTGTCATCACTGGGTGTGGTAAGTATACATAGTATTGTTTATGAGACTCAAAGCTACTTTTTGAAGGATTTTTTCAGTGAAAAGTACGTTGATGCGATACATTCATCAGCATCATTCATGAATATTATTTTCCCAGCACGTTAAAATCAGTTTACCATAAATTTTGCTTTTTTTTTTCTCCCCGCACGTCTGCAACACTGTATTTCGATTATCCATCATCGCGACGGGGCTTTCCCACAAAGTGGTTTGATTATCATTATTCACGGCAAAAATCGTTATGATAAAAATACCATTGATCTCCCGCGTGAATCCGTATTATCCGCAAAGTGCTCCGATTCGCCTCGGAAATTTAAATTAATCGGTATGCACGTGCGCGTTCGTGCATAAAGCTTAACGAGCGAAGCGCGCTTTTAAAAATGCACGCTCGTCGGGTGTATCGAGAGATTAAACGCACCGATAACGGGCGCGTGATTTCGCACGTCGGCGGTCATATTAATAGTTTGTAACGCCGTGTAATACGGATTCGGGCCGCTGAGTTGCACGTAATCCTTTGCACTTTGACCGATTGGAAATCGAATTCGGGAGTTGAGCGCTGGTTGTCAGAGTTGTTGAATTGTGGGAGGTGATATGGTTCATCATTGGAAAGAGAAATGCTGGTTTGGAGAGGCAAAATTCATCGTTCTTAGATATTCTACATGGCCTTATTAGTCTGATCCGTTGGGCAGATAACAAATTGAACGTCGAGTTGAAAAAATTAATATAATTGGCCCATTAGCTTGTGTTGATGAAAAATCATAAGAAATAGTTGGAAAGTGGCTCTAACGATTCCAATCATAAGAACTAGTTATTGGTCACCCGAGTTATTAATTCACCCGTTGCATCGATCGAAAAAACCGTTAATTACTGAAACAGAGTGTAATTTTGGGAAGTTTCAAAAAATAGTTCAAATTTTCAGGTAAAAATACCGCGAAAGTTATGTTATTTGAAAAAACTTCTGAATAAGTTTATTTAAATGTCAGAGAATATGTAATTGGCAATGAAGAGAATAAAATATTTGTGAAAACTATTATACTTTCTTATTCCATCCAATGATTACATAGTTGTTTCAACAAATAGGATCTAGTTACGGCAACAAACTTTGGATCAACTAAATATTGTTTCCCTGCGTGGGTAATACAATCGTAACTTGGTATCATCGTAAAATTATTTCGGTAAACGAACAGTATTTGAAGCAAAACCAATAAAGTATCGAAACTCAAATAGTTGATGAAAATTCCATAACAGAACGTGCATGCATACCCGTGAAGGTTATGGTTCATGACGAACGACGACGCGCTATTTTCCCTTCCACGCCTGCGCTTGATTTCAACTTTTCCCGCCGATCAAAACGAAAGAAATAAGGAAAAAAAGTACGGGAAGAAAGTAACGACAAAACTCGCTTTCCGCGGGCAGCACAAAAGTTTATGCGTAGGGAAGAAAAAAAAGTTTGGGGTGGGGGGGGGGGGGGTCGATCGATTATTAACGAAGCGCGAAACTTTCGCAGCTCCGCAAATACGCGGCAGAAGGTGATGGAAGAGCTGCCAATGCTGCTGCTGCTGCGAGTGCGATTCTGTCGTTCGCGGATGGGAAGTTTTTACCAAGGGAACGTACAGCGGGGCGAGGGTGATCGATCAAAGTTTGATCAGCAGCGGCGGCCGGACGCGGTGGAGAGCTTTTTAAATATTTAGCGCGAGCTGCGCGAGGTTTTTTTTCTCCCCTCTCGTTGTTACTGTTCCTGAAAATTTCACGCACAAACGTTCTTGTTTTGTCACTATTTTTATAATTTTCCGCCACTTTTGTCATCGTTGAAACGACGAGGAGGAGGAGGCGAGTCGTGGTTGTGATTCGAGCGAACGGTGGGGTGGGCGACGTTTCGAGGAAAATGGTCGAGCGAGCGCGCGGCGGGTGCGCGAATTAATATTGCAGACCTTCCCGAACCGCAGAACTGGTGTTCCGAGCTTGACATTCGCCCTGGATTACGCGTGCCGTTTAAAGACGTCTGGCGCGCGTTCTGCGTGTCACCTGGGTTTTGAAATTCTGTTGCGGCCTTGGCACGTATTATTCAAATGCTGCTTCACAACGACAGAAGCACAACGGACATTATTTCTTATTCTCATATAATGTGTATGTATTTTCTTTGATGAAATTTAATAGAAATATGCTTGAAATATGAAATGACGTTTTATAGCCATTTTATTTGTATTTAAGTAAATCCGCGAGTAAACTATAAAATGACACTGGTTGAGAATATAATACGTTATTTAGTACTAATAGGATTGATCAGCTAATTTTGTATCTATGGAAAAAGTTTTTTGTTTATTGATTGATATTTCAATGCATTATTTTTTCGGACCGAAAAATTTTTAGGTTATTCTAAAAATATTCGCTCAAAACTTTACTGGATAGTAGATTAAGCCTCAAACTCATTACCATATGAGTCAAATTAGCTATAACAAAAAACACTGCTCTGTCCGTACACAAATTTCTGTTCTGCAAAGAGGACGCGAAAGTGACAGGTTACTTTAGCGAAATCGCTTATTTCTTACTTTTTTTTCATTGGCAAAAGTCGATGTACACGTGTGAACTAGTTTAAAGTACAGTGTAGAAAAGTGCTCAACTGTTTGAGTAGAGAAAAACTAAAAAAGCGTATAATACCTTGACGAATCGTTCTAACCTGTAACAAACCCTTATTTAACATTGAGAAGATGCGAGAGGAAGAGGTTAAGTTTCACAATGAAACTTTATTGTCGAACATTTTTCTTCAAATCTGCAAATCGAGCGCTCTTCCACGTTTAATTATAAGTTGTCATCCGAAATGTCATCCAATTTCCTAGTCTAATAAAGGAGAATAGCTTGGAACGGCAAACCTATACGTCCTCTCAATCTTGCCATGGTGATCATTTCCTGACATTCCGACGACCAACCGTCATCGCGCAATACCTCCCGAATCGTTACCCTGTACCTTAGAGTCAAACGAAGCACGAAACCACGAGTATTTATGAAACACGCAGCCTCCACGGTCTCTCGAAAGGACAATATTTGTTGTTTTCGGCCCAGCCTGGAAAATCGATGATCGGTAACCCAGCACCCCTCCAGCTGGACACCAAACATCCAAAGTCCTGCAGACCCGAGATCCCCCCTTCAACGGCTACCCCAGATTCCCTGACCACCATCATCATCATCGTAATAACATCAGCAGCCGCACGCGAGCCCGGCAGGCGCGTAATCCCCTCGCCCCCGCTCCGCGCCGACGGCCGACCACCGAAACGAGTGAGTGGCGTTCCCGGGGGACGCGCGCGCACACGCGGTGCGGCGGCGAGGCTCCGCGGATGCGGGCTCTCTCGGACCGCACGGGTTTAATTACCGAGCGCGAATTGGCCTTGCGGCGCCCGGCTGTCACGCGCACGCTGCCAAATTGATCTTGGCAGGCGGCGGCGCTTCAACGTCAACGTCTCCTCCTCGACCGCTGGACCGCGCGCCGGCTCTTTGCGCGGCCGGAGATGGGTGTAACGCGGTGCGGTGGAGCTCGAGGACGGGCGGGCTTGCGCGATGTTTGAGTGATGTTTGCAGGGGACGCGTGGGGCGGCTCGTTGCTCTGGCTCTGGGGTGTTCGGCGCGGGCGCGCGGCGATGTGGGGCTGGGGGGAGGGTTGGGTGGCGTACGGGCGCCGAGAGAAAAAAGAGTAGTTGGCTTTAGGAGTTCTGTATATGATCACCAATTAAAAAGGACGGGTGACTGTGCGATTTCAATGTTGATCCAACGATACTTGCGGTCCAAGATCTGTCGGAACTGCTGAGGTTATGTTTGAACGTGGAATTCTCCATTGATTCGAATAAATGCATATCAACCTCGAATGAGTGAGATGATTTTTTTCAATAAGTGGACGACGATACTTATACAAATTAGAAGGAAATTCAACCGCATTAATCTAACCCTACCTTCAAGTATATATAAATGTGATGTATTTACACGTTTTATTCGCATCGCACGCCAGATATTTGAGGATCATGTTTGTCAGGTTAATCAAGCTAACGTTTTGCCACAAGAAGTGGTCAACTAATAAGTTTGTATGTAAAAAGCAACAGCATACGAACCTTAACTTTGGAGGCCTTTTGTAAGAGATCTAAGAGGGAATCATGTACGTCAACATAACCAATAATTTTGGCTGAAATGTCTTATCAATGACAATCATCACACTTGAATAAACGGTACCGAACTTTTTTCTCAGAAAAGGAATTGTTTTTTCTTTCAGCGTGACCTAATTGCATTGGTCATCCAATTTGATATTTGCCATTGTTTGTTACAGGCATTTGTAATCATTCGGTTCGATTATGGTTTTGAAACCATCTCGATAATTGCTCTTGATAAATGTCCACAATTGTTATCATTCAAATTATCATATTATAAATTACAAATGATTGATTTCGATCCCCAAAACATTACTTCAATGAACATCAAATTAATTACATGAATTGTATAAGTATTTTAAAACAGTGCAACGACACCAAACACAATAATCAGAATAAAGCATGGCTCAAAAAGTTCACGACAACAACACGTGATGAAAAAGAAAATACGGAGTCGCGTTGTCCCATCTCGTCCCAAATTACGTACTCCGTGTACTCGCAACTCTCGAAACCACCATATAAATTTCAGCCGCTCACAGCGATTTCACGTTCCACAGTGCAATGAACAATAAAGAAGAAACAGAACAAGAGCAAGAAGAAGAAGAAGAAGAGCCTCTCCTCCTTACACCGAGGAGGGAAAAATAATCTCGTCCCCGCGAAACTTCTACTCTCAAGGAGCGGAGTCTCGCAAGCGCGTCTTCCTTCTTCTCGTCCTTCTCTCCCGAGAAAGTCAAATTACATCTTTCCCAGCTGTATAACGTAAGAGCCCAGCGGAACAACACACAAACGGCGAACCAAGGTATATATATATATATTACGAGGAGGCAAGATACTTGGAGCAGAAATCTGATATCATCGCAAAAGAGAGCTGCGCGGGAGAGGGAGCAGCGCAAAAGTTTCGTAACGAACCTCCGCGTGCAGCGATGGAGTGTCGAACAAACCGAAAAACTTTGCTCGGCTCCTTCTCCCTGATGGGTGCGTTCGATGCGCTTGTATGTATAAGTCGAGTTCTTCGTTATATTGTATTTATGTATACTTACGAGGGAGAAAAATAACCATGTTCATACTCGAGAAAAGGGCCGGATTTGATGAAAACACGGCCTCGATGTGAGAGATTGACTTTGATTTATTTGAGGTGCGCACTTGGCCCTGGCTCCTTACTCAGTCAAAGCTCGCTTATTCGCGAGAGCGGAATTTTTAGTTTACCATTAAGTGGAATATTTGAAAAGACTAGTTACAATTAAACCAAGAACCAAGATAAGTGTACTAGTACTTACTATCAATGCGTTTACATGATGTGCAAGAATTAAAATAGTATGAATATGATTCACAAGTAAATTACTTAACATGCTTACGAATGATTTAATTTAAATATTTGTCAAATTAATTTAGATCAATTCATATCTTTGAAAAAGTAGTTGATTCAGCAAATGACTGAATGCAAAGTTATTTATCCACATAACCTTACTTTTGAATAAAATTCTTGTTTTTTGTATTATTTGAAATAAGTTCGTATCTTTGAAATGACATTTGATATGACTTGGGATTCAAATTTTCTTAATATTCTTACCGAGGCAGCTGCATAATATCCAATATCGCAACGACGAGGTTATTATGTGATAACGAACGGGCTCGGGAGTTCGCGAAAATATCGGGCGCAAATATTCAAAATTGTTCGTGGACTACTTGCAGTTCGGGCAACTCGGCGATGCCGTTCTCCTATTTTTAGAAATAATATTGATGGTAACGCTCTGCTTGGTCGTTCCCTCTCGTGCTTTTCTTTCGCGCGAGCTCCCATCCTCTTTATTTTTCCTCCCCCCGCGTCTTTCCGCTGGTTCGCGCTCCACTGTGGTGGTTGCAGTTTCAATATTTGCCGAAAATAAACGACCACGACGGAAAAAGTGTATTATTCATCAAAAATTGTTGAGAGAATATTAAATACCATACCCGGTAGTATCACAGCCGCCCGCAACGTCCGGGCAGTGATAATCACTCTATTACAGCAACAAAGAGCATTATAGCGGTATTCCAGGGGAAGCGGATTACAGAATTACAGCGGCCGAAGTTGGCGAAGGGCATCGGCTCGGAATAAAATCATTTTCGGGAGGACGCGCAGCGGCGAGCTGATAACCACGAAATTAATCGGGTCTTCGGCTCAGATATACAACAGTTCTGCTTGCCGCCCCGAATGCGGTCCTTATGCTGTGTTTTCCGTTGCGTGGTTGGTATTAGCGTTTCGGGTAAGCTTCACTCGAGATCATGCGAATATTCGCAAACCCTGAAGTATTATCAAATCATAAATGTATGAAGAAAATCTGTGTACTGCCGTGGCTTTAATAAAAACTTCGAATTTATTAAATTGAAATCATATCTGAGAAAAGAGAACAAACCATGCTAGCTACTCTTTGGCTTTTGTAGCAAAAAAAAGCAGTGATGAATCATCATTGAAAACTTGTATTTTTTTATTTAAATGGCTCGAGATGACTTAACATAACCTCAAAATCATAACTGAGAAAAAAGCACGGACTTTTTGCCGATTGCAGCGGAAAATCAATGATTTACAATGTAAATCATAAAAATAGCTTCGCTTGCCCCTTTTTCCTACTCGTCGTATTTTCCAATACACCTACCTAGAGAAAGCGCGGCCTTCCCTCTCCCTCGTTTTTTTCCGCCCAAGCTGCAGCGTCAATGCCGCTAATGGCCTTCGAGGAGGCTTTCAATGCTTTTAATTATTTCCACCTTTCCTTTTCCACTTGAGACTTCAAAGATCCCCCTGCCCTTTTACACAACCCGGATTCTCTTCTCTTTCCAGTCGATCGTTTTGCTTTTCTTCCCCATCTCTTTTTGCACGTCGACGTTCCGGCCCAGACTCGCTCTCCCTCTCTCCCTTTCCGCTTGCTTCGTGCACCGTGCTTTCTTTTACAAATTGATCATAATTTGCTATTTCAAAGAGACCCCGGAAAGCGGCTCAGTTCGAAGGATTCAAATGGATTTTTCGGGAGCACGGGCTATGCTCGCGGGCTCGGCCACTTGGAACTGATGGGACTTTCGGGAAACTTGGCTCTTCCATCAAACTTCCCCAACTATTTTTCAATAAGACCCCGTTTCTCGAATTTCGAAATTTCCCTCAAGCTCCCCACAAAGGGGAATTTTTTCACCCCGCAATTTTTAGCCTAACAATTTCGCAAGACCGCGTTACAGCACAATCAGGATTTCAAAGACCTTCAGGAAGATTACTGGACCATTCAGCCGTTAAATCAGATTTTCCAGCCCCTCGTGTGTTTCTAAAAATAGCTCCGCTCTGCCGCGCGTTGTCTACTCGTACGCTTCCATATACTTTAGCTTACATCGATAGTATCCGGCGAATTTTAAAGATAAATTACAAATAATATTTTCTTGTTGATTCGTAATGTTTTTCGTTAAATTTTTGTTAGCACAGTATATAATTTATTCCAGATGGCTATTATTTTTAGGTGAAGTTGCGTGGTTTTTTGAGAAAAAATACACGAGATTAAAAATGTGCCGATAATGTAGATGCTCATTTTATCAATAACCTACAATTAATACGTACGGTAAGAATCGATACTTTCGAAACAATATTTCCTTGACGTTATCTGTATCCTCAATAAGGTGAAGAATTACTTTAGCTTTACGGTAACAAGTGTATAAGGTAATAAACAAGAATGTTACTGCAGTAATAAAAAACTGTTAATCCACGGTATAAATTACACTTTATATTTTTGGATCGCAATAATTACTAAAAACTCCTGTAACTTTTTTCTCTGTTGGATAATCCGAAGATAACCTCAAACTGTACGCGAGAGAAAACAGAGGTGGGGGTAAGGGTGATGTGCAGATACGCGCATCTCCGGGAGCCATTATCGTTATTACGTCGTTACCACGAAGCCGCTCGCTCTCCCGCTCTCCCGTGATCTGGAAAAAAAGATTCGAGGGTCTTCCGAGACGCGATTTTCCCCGTTCGATTAGCGCATTCCGGCCCGGAGATGCCTTCCCTTTCCTCCCCCGACATTCCCGCCGGCTTCCATTTTTCTCTCACGAATCGGCGAGCCCGGAATTCGACGTCGATCCGACGTTCCAATATTTTCGTCGGTCGCGATGCGCGTGTATGTATTGGTTGAGGATATTTTTATGCCTTGAGGGGGATGAGATGGATGCCATTCCGGTCATGTGGACTCGATGCATCTACTTTTCGACAATCCATCAACGATCGCAAAGTTGTAAATAAGAATTTAGGATGAAATATTTTGGTGATATGTATAATTCTTGTGCAAATTGAAATCTATCATTGCATTGGAGGCTGTTTACTTTTGAAAAGCCATTTGTACCTCTGAACGATTGCACTGAAGTATGCCTTAGCATCGGTATGCTTTGATGACCATTTTGTAATAATGATAAAGTTTGGAATTTAAACTTCAATACTTTTCTTCCGACTCCCAACTGATGGATTCTGATGCATAACGAAATTCGATGCCGCTCAAATAAGTCACTGTAACAATTTCTAAAAACAAAGCTTTTACGAATGCTAATATTAATAAGTTTCGTTATCTACGTCAGTATTGTCCATTGCTCAATTCCATACTTATAACAAATCAATGTATTTTGTACACATTACTTTGACGACCTAAAAATAATTCTACTCCTGCTAATTTAGTAATAGGTATGATAGTTATCATTGTAAGGTTTTCTTAACCAACATGATAAGTGTTTATAGGCAAGACCTTTCCTCGAAAATTCAACTTCTTCATCAAGCGATGATTAGTAAGCACTTTTGGTGATCAATGAAATATCAGTTTGTGCAATGTCACAATTTTCACAGCATATTCACTTTGAGTGGGATTAAATTTCTTTGTGAACGTAACCTTATTGAGGTTATAAGGTAGGTAAACGTATTAATTGAGGGGCATCTGTGAATTCATTACGTAAGCATCCATGAAACATCTATGACTTAGAGATGTTGAAGACAATAATCAGGTAATGCCTTCATTTAGTGATCCGCGCAGTGTCTCAGTACGTCATGAAACATCGCTGTAACCTTTAAGATATGACAAATGTAGATTTAGCATCAGGTTACTATATTTCTAATGAAGAACCTTAAGACGAACTAGAAGTGCACATTTTTCAAAATTTATTCGTTATACCATACACACATGCACACACCCACCGACATTCAAATGTTCCACGCTGGTATCAATCATTCCTCACCGTCTCAGAAAAAGTAATGCGCTCCCACGCCCCGTGCGGCATACATTACAGCTCCGCTGAAATAGGTCATAACGAAAATAGCATCCGCACCCCCCGCATTCCTCGATCCCAACCCTCTCCCGAGAAGGCCCCAGTCATCACCGCCCTCGCGCCTGGCTATCGCGATGATTTTCCCAAACTCCCGCAAAGATCTGCCGGAGAGGGTCGGACGATCCATCAAATTCCCGAGCGCTGATAATCGACGGGACGATACGGGCCGGACGAAGAATATATCGCCCCCGCCCCCCCCCCCTCCCCCCCCCGTGGCCCCCACCGCCCCCCCCCCCCCCCCCCCCCCCCCCCCAACCGCTGTCAGAGACCCCAGCAGCTCTGGACCGAAAACTTGGGAATAGTTTCCGCCGAGAATTTCCAGCTGACTCCCGGCTTTTTAACCAACTTCCCGGCCACTCCGTCCCGCTCGCTTTTTTTGTGCGTCTCTCTTCACCGTGCGCGTGGCTCTCTCGAAGCGGGGGAGGATGTAAGGAGCCAGACGACTCCCAAGGACAGCGCGGGATTACGGCCCCCTTCCCCCTGTTTCGGGGCGGGGGCGTATCAGGAGGCGGATTATTATTTTTCGGCGAACCGCCGGCTGCGGGAATAGTTTCGCGTCCGCCGCCCGCTCGCCCGCGCAAGCTTAACGAAGCCGGGGGCTTTGGCCCCGGGTCCCTTCGTTCATGACGGGGATGGGACGAGCGCTGCCGGAATAGTTTGACTGACTTTTTTGCTCGAGCTGTCGCTCACGGTTATCGGGTGGTGTTGGTGCTTCTGGCAGAGTATTGGTGCTCATCGGGACGGAATGTGTCGTGAATGAAGTTTCTGTTATTTACAAGGGAAAGCGTCAACGCGGTCGATGTAAAGGCTTCCTTGTACGTAAATCGTGCTCATTAACTGTTGAAGTATGTGTATTTGAATACGAGCAGGTACTCGACCATTAATGTAGTGTTCGGGAGCAGGTATCAGTGGTTGCAAAAAAATGGTTATGCAACCGAATGAACATTCATGAACTATGATTGACGTGACTTCAATTCAGTGTTAATTGTCAGTCCAAAGTGTGGAGTTGCTAATGACTCATTCATCGACTGTGAGTCATTGTTCCTATCGATGTACTATTAGCTGATATCATGAGATCATTAAGGAATCCGTGAAGAACTTTTTATTGAAATAATAGATGTGTGCTTTAAAATTTTGGCCTGGATACCAGAAACATTCTTTTTCATAATTTCTGTATGGATCCTTGGAAATCGCGACGATTGAAAATTTCCGTTTGAGAACCAGAGCCCCTTCAAAGAGACAGATCCATTCATCTCTGAAAATAAATTGCGCGATTGTCCCTTACCCTTATTCTTTCTCACGGAAGAGAACACTTCTCAGCAACTCCAATCATACCCAGCACACAAAGACAAGTGGAAAGGGGTACCTGTGCATCGTCTCTCGGAACGGGAAAAGTGTAAAAGAAACGTCTCCGAAGCTCGGCTTATCATCTCCTATTTCACGGCAAAGCTTCCCATAGAGCTCTGTCTTCCGCGCCCAAGCCTCAGCTTTGAGAAAAAAATACCCGCACGGCGTTCCACCTTTCAGTCCGCCGTGTAGTCTGGTGCGCGATGAAAGAACAATCTTCTCTCCGATTAAAAACTCGTCGCCCAACCGTGCAATTTATTCCTAAAAAACGTCCCCCCCAATAACCGAGCCAATCGCGACCGCAATTTCCCCACTCCTAGAATCATCATCACCAGAGAACCCAATCGTCCCCCAACGAAGACGTGCGTTTTCGAAAAATCCAGCCCGATCGCGCCCCCCCTCCCCCCCGGACATCCGCTTCCCGTGCGGAAATCGAAGGACCTACCAGGACTCTCCATCCGTCCCCCGAGGGAGGGGGGGGGGGGCTCCATTGTCTCCCGACTTCCTCCAACCAACCGTCCTCCGACTGAAAGTGGGAGCAGAAGGCTCCGTAGCACAGGGAGAAGGAGTAATATCGCATTATGCCGCGCGAGGCTAATGGAGATGCTAATTCCATTTGCCTCCTCGGCTCTTTGACTATCTTCCTGGAGCAGCAGCCGCGGAGCCGGTCGGGCGCTGATAGCGGCTCGCAGAAAGGAAAACGACGCCAGCGGTGGGGGTCGGTTGGTTGGGGGCGGGCGGGAGCCAATGGCGCCCCCCCCCCCCTCCCTCGGTGGATGGATGGAGAGTCCTGGTAGGTCCTTCGATTTCCGCACGGGAAGCGGATGTCCGGGGGGGAGGGGGGGCGCGATCGGGCTGGATTTTTCGAAAACGCACG
>JAPYYV010017853.1:0-11004 GCA_030522625.1 Copidosoma aretas | reverse complement strand
CTATACCGCTGAGCCTCTTCAAATTTTGGCTCATGATAAATAATAGCTCTCTTAAGCTATGCATAAAATTTCAGGAAATTTGTAAGAAAAGTGTTTTTGATCGAGAACTACCTTAACTGCCCCAGCGCCACCGCAAGTGGCCCGCTCGAGTGCTAAACACAACATTTTGACTGCGTTGTTTCGGCATTAAAACATAAATAAAAAAATAACAACGATATGTTTCTGAAGCGTCTTGACCTCAACTTTCGAATGGCATTAATTATTTTTGCGATTTTTTTTTATATAACCTCGAAAAACGCAAATTAAAATTGAAAACGTGTTTTCGGCATGACGTTAAATTTTCTAATTTTTCTCGACCGCATAGATCGAAAGATCAAGTCTTTTTACTTCGATATAGATTATAAAAAAATAGGTGTTTTTTGTTTTTTACGAATAATTAAATGTGAAGAAAAATGAAACTTTAATTTGCATTTTTCGAGGTTATGTAAGGAAAAATCGTGAAAATAATTAATGCCATTCGAAAGCTGAGGTCAAGACGCTTCAGAATACATACTTATCGTCGTTATTTTTTTATTTATGTTTGGATGACGAAACAACGCAGTCAAAATGTTGTGTTTAGCACTCGAGCAAGCCGCTTGCGGTGGCGCTGGGGCAGTTGAGGCGAATCTCCCCATGTATAGTATTTTATATTTTTGATATATAATCTAATTAGTTTTGCTTTCACCCATTTACAGAAGATAGAAGAGAGGTCAAGTTTTTACCGTATTTTGCGATACATCGAGATATATTGAATACGGTAAAATATTTTTAACCTCGTTTGAGTTATACAGAGAGATATCAAATT
Organism: Copidosoma aretas; assembly: GCA_030522625.1. Classification (NCBI taxonomy): domain Eukaryota; kingdom Metazoa; phylum Arthropoda; class Insecta; order Hymenoptera; family Encyrtidae; genus Copidosoma; species Copidosoma aretas. The sequence continues at coordinate 10,160 of JAPYYV010017853.1, read as the reverse complement.
CTAGCGTATTAGATACAGTCACGAGAACTAATAGAATTACCATTCCCCGGATATACGTGTGGATCAGGAATCGTGTGTTTGTAAATAGGGACAAATCGAGCGTTTAGCTGATTCGAATCGTCGAGTTTGTTATTCGTTCGTCTTGGAGGAGAGGCTATAATTGAGATGTATCAAACAAAACTGCCAGTGTCACAATCACGTCAAGCGGTACAATGTTCACCCAAACAGCGACGCATATATTTACCTAACAGTAATAGGAAGCTGTTCGCGTGACAGAGTGCGTTTGATTCGGAGAGCCCGTGTGTGCGCGTACATCAGTCCGCCCTCTGTTCTCCGAAACTCAAGGGGCGGGCCGGTGGAGTACTTTCACTCTGTTTTCGAAATGTGTATTATCGATGGCTTACAGCATAGTTGAGAAACTCGAGAATTTAGATGGATTAAGATATGACCCGGGCGAGGGCGCACTCTGGGCTTAAGTTGTATGGAAATTAGTCGGGACTCGGAGCGCGAGCTATACGTTTATGTATATATGCATGGAAAGGGGGGTAGGGATCAACTCTACTTTGTCAATTTGGGATGATGATTATTATTATACACTCATGGCTGGGGTGAAACTTATTGCGGTCTTATAGTCACGATAAGCGATGATTTCATTATAGGTTATGGGAAATTCAGATCGGCCTGATTGAAGGTGGATGCAATTTATGTTCCATCGAATTATCACCCTATGGAGTGGGTAATAGATATTTATTGAACCTTATACGTTGTGTGTGATTGATGGGTGTTGCATGTGGTAAATTAGATGAATAGAAATAATCAATGTACTAAAGGCAAAAAATAATGTATTTCCTTCGACGTGGATGCTGAAATAGGGTAATAATAAACCAGCCAAGACGTATTCAACGAGAATTCTATTGCAAAAAGAGATTGCACGACCAGAATTAGAGACATAAAAGAAAATGATTGAGAAGCAGGAGGGGAAAAAGGAGCGATGCATCAAACGCGAATGGCGTTCGATCGTTTTGAAGCTATACATTTATGAATTGGAGAAAAAGGCGAAAGAAGAGATTTCTCACCAATGTCTTATAGATGATTTAGATAGCCATAATGATTGGGTATTCACAAATTTGATCATAAATGTTTTCATGAAATCGTGACACTATAAGATATATCATCTTGGTTACCTACTTTATACATGTCCATTACATTAATCAGACATTCAAATATTTTAAATGCCATCATAAGCGATTATACTCAATCATAAAACGATAAAAAGTTCACTTTTAGCAACATTTCATGCACCAAAAGTTCTCAGATCCTCAGCTTTTCGCTTGCGAATGAAAAAAGGCCAAAAATCCAAGCTTATCGGAAGCACGGATGTATTTTTTAATCTCCGCGGAAGTGCTCGATGTGCCAGGCATCGGCCAGCGATAATTGAGCGGAGCCTTTGACATAAATGGATTCGGCCGCGCAATAACCGGGAAGTGATTGATCCCGGGGCCGTCGCTGGTCACGCGAGCTCGAAGTACCGTAAATATCACGGAGTGGGCAATAGGAGATGGGGAGAGAGCGAGCTATGGTTGTAAATCTGTGCGACATTTTCGGCCAGACGTCGATAATTGTGATTTCGGGATGCCGTTTGGTCGATTCCCCCGAGTTTCGAGTGGTATTTGGAATTCGATTTGGCTGACATTTTTTGACTGCATGCACTGAAAAAAATTTGGTCTGCTGGAGGTACCACAGTTTGACGAGACGCATTTACGCTCACGCATGGCTTACAAGTGGCGCCACAGATAGTACAAGATAGAAACCATACAGTTGAGGGATTCAAGTAGGCCCAGCGTGGTCCCGAATCTCGACCACGAGTGGCTGACAAATCTCTCCTTCATATTTTGTCCGATCACTTGTGGGAGAGATCAAATACATACACTCAACCGTGGTGCGTGCAGCCAGCCACAGGTGGTGCTGAGTGTAGGCCACAGTTGGGGGCTTTTGAGAACTATATATTTGTGGAGCGCGTTTGCTCCCGTTTTTGGTAAAAATATCAGACCGAATTTTTTTTCAGTGTGGCATAAGGTGAATCGTCCAATTATCGCTCATTTAAGAAGTCGATGTCCCAATTGTCGATCACTTATTTTTTAGGCTTCAGCTACATTTTTAATCGGATGTGTACGTTAATTTGTATTAAAAAAATTATTACTCAGTGCCCAGGTAACATTTCGTGTTTGTTTAAATGTTTTATATGAGAAAATAATGCAAAATGATCGATAATGGGGCGATTCACCTTATTAACATAAAAAGAAAAAAAAAACATAAGTACGTGCATATTCCAGTACTTGAGAATTTCAAAATGATGATTCATCCCCTTCAAAAAAACCAGAGTGCCGGCTGTGGTTCATAGAGCCATCCCTCCGCAGAGCAGAGCTCCAATTATCCCGGAGCCACATTTCTCATTCGGCAGAGTCACCAGCGTCTCCAGCCGAGTGGCCTGTTCAATTCAGGGGTCAAGAGGAGACGCTCCCGTTCCGAGTGACACACTCGACCGGGTGGCACCTCGGCAAAATCGCTTTATCATTGACGAATATGCCCCTCCCTCCCGCCCTTCCTACCTCTCTCCGGCCTCGAGAGAGTAATCGACGAGCCCCACTCATCTTTTTTCGAGAGAAACTCGCACTTAATACACGTATATATACCACACAGATACTCATCGACATGTAGGGGAAAGCGCTGAAAAATATATAAAATGGAGTAACGAGAAGAGAGACTCGTACGAATTCGCTCGACCCAATAAATTTTCAAGCCGATTGAAAACAAGCTCGTTCGGACGAACTTTTTCTCCTCCCTCTCGAGTTCGGCCTCTTTTTTTCTTTCAAGATCGCTGAGATACGGCAGTGGCCGCTGGCCGATAACAATCTGCGGGGCTCGATAGACTCTTCACCTGTAGTGGAATTTTCTCCTTTGGCGGTGACTTTGGTTTTTACCAGCGAAAAATTGCTTGCGACGAATATTCCTTTTTCGCCCTCCTCAGAGTTGCCGCCACGTAATCTCATCTCGGGCTATTCGTGGCGCGTCGTTGTCAATTTTTCGGCGAGTTTCAGGTACGCTTGGAGTCGAAAAGTCGGATGGACTCAGCCGATATTGTGAATCTAAAAATAATGTGACCCTAAAAACGGCTTATAGCTTCTATACACTGAGAGAAATCAAAAACAAAAATGACTGTCTCGTTACTATACTCAATCATAAACATTTATGTTCTGTTTTAAGTCTTTACAATACCAAGCTAAGAGGATATTTCATGATGGTGTCTTTGTCTCAAAAAATCTAATTAACCGACAGTCTTGTCTTGAGAGAATTTTGATATCCCTACTTTTTTAGACTTGCCAAGTGAATTAAAATGATTTTATTGTACTGTATGTCATTTGAATTTAGGAATTTCCAAAATCAACCTTTGGAATTTTTAGAATTAGCTATTCAAATAATCGGATAATACTTTAGTTCATATTTATTGCGTCCTTAGAGATTGATTTCATGAATCTTTCAAATCGAGAAATCTTTAACCACCCTAATGCATACGTTATAATTCAAATTGTTGAAGAATTGTGGGACGAAGTTTCGTTCGCTAACAGTCCTCGCCAATTTACAGTCCTCAAACACTAATTTTATTATTGTATACCACGAGTCCCAATGTACATTCACCACCACAAAATCGAATTGCTCCACTAATCCAAACGATAGCGTTTTCCTTTCTCGCTAGGCGTCATCTCAAAAAAAGCGTATCGATTACAGCCAACATACGTGGCGACTGTGCGGCGCATCATCGTATACACTTTCCTCCATCAATGAAATTCACACAACAATAAACCCCCGTCCGATCGATAACTGTCGCCAGCGCGTGGCGCAGTTAATCTTATACCATCCCTCCCGTTCTCCGTCACTGCGATAATTCAGTACGTATCTATGTGACGAACGGACACATGTACACACACGACTATCGTCCATGACACGCCCGAGGAGATGATGGATTCCACTGCAGTATAACATTACTCTGCGAACAAAACTTTCAGCCTCACAGACTCCTAGCTTTCTTAAAAAACAAAGGGATCCTTTAAAAAACTTTTGCGAAAAACAAGTCCCTCCCGGTATCGCTTTATGGCCGCCCATCATTCACGCGATAAAATTTCATCCTCGAGACTCATGCCCTTACGAGGCCCCGTCCGACTTTTTGAACACTCGGCTCTTTCCCTCCTTTACTTTGGTCGAGGGCATCTCGTTCTATTCTAACCTCTTCTGTACGGTACGGCACGCAGAGATTCGCATAACGGAACGTTTATTGGCCGATCGCCAGCTCGCCGGCGGATCTTCGAATGGATGGAATGGCGGTAAATGTTATTTACGACCCCCGGGCACTTTCTCTCGGATTCACCCTTCCGAAGTTGGGTTTCAGTTGTGTGTGCGGATGCAAGCGAAATATAACGAAATAATAAAGGAACGCTTCTAGTAGCGAACTAGAAAGTTTTATCAATTATTTCATACTTTTTCGTTCATTTGAAAAAGCTCATCTTTTATTTTAAAATTTTCATCGCCTACAAAACCAAGTAGAAAAAGTCAGGCGTGGTAAAACAAGACAGATCCACTGTAAATCCAAGTTTTTTAAAACTAAACACTCATGTGTATAATTTAGTATCACAGATTTCAAACTCTTTCGTGCGTTTAATTATAAAACATATAAAAGTGCTTAAAATCTGTGACGAAAACAAAACACTTAAGTGTTTAAATTCGAAGCGCTTGGATTTACAGTGTGAAGATCATGAAAGTGATCTAATCTGATATCTTCATTTGAATTATATGTTTTTCAATCAACAAATACTCTATATGGAGAAGAATTATTTCACATTCAGAGAAAACAAATCTCGGATATGAAACGTGGTTGTACCACAAGATCCGACAGAGTACTACTTTCTCTAACAATCACCGAGTACAGCCATCCTTGTAAAAACGCAACCGTCCTCCCGTCCACCACTGTTGTCCGCATATACTTTTTGAAAGCTGCCGCCCCGCGTGTTCGCAAACTTCCAGTCGATACGCGTATACATGCAGAAAGGGTGGGAGTAAGGGAGAAATACGTCGTGGAAAATGCCGAGGCCGTCTCCCCGGGCACGGATCTCCAGACGCCGGGGCGTTGCGTCTGGCGCCGTTACGTCCATGAATCCCCCCCCCCCCTGCTCTCTTTCTCCGACTTGCGGCTATTCGCCCACGCATGTATATATACACGTTTTCGTGTATGCGTGTGAGCTGCTGGGGCGGTTGGGAGTGTGCTGCTGCGGAGCACTCGAAAAGTAATGTGTGGAAAAAGGACGGGCGCCCTGACGATTTTTCGTTATTTTTCGCCTGACCAGGCGAATTTCGTTAGTTTTTGGTGAGTGAGAGGGGGTAGGGGATATGGAAGTTCGAGTTTCAAAGAGAGAATGAACTTTTTAATTTTGTGAGTGCTTTTTTAAAGACTGTGGGAGTAATCTTGTTTTTTTTTGTTTCTTGCAAAGGTATTTTCGAAGAAAAAGAACTCTTTTCTAAAGAAATTTGGCGACTTTCTATTTTCCAGTAATCGATAAAATACAATTGCCACTATATGTTGTATAGTATACTGTAGACACGTGCAGATGATATTTGGAGAAAAATACGAGACCGCTATTTCCGCCAGTGCACGAAAGGAGATAAAACTGAAAAATATCGTTTTTGCAATTTTATTTTATTCACTTGGCAGGGTCTGTAAAATTTCTTCCACTTTATATACCTACACTGCTTTCATGAAAATCACGTGCACTCGGCGGAGTGCTTGGACTCTTGGTGTAAGGCGTGCGGTTTTAATTAATTTTTATGATACTCCATTAGCCGTTTGAGAAAATTTAAAAAGGTGATAACTTGCCTGAGTCATGAAATAAATAATTTTCATGCAAATAATTAATACTTATTATGATTCTATTCCCATACATCATTGCAATTTTCATCTTTTTATCAAAGTGTCGCTTTTTATTTTATTTTATAAAACGCTTTAATTTTTTTTCAGAGTTCAACCTATCCATTAGCTTTTTTAGTGCCAATCCTATAATTATTTTCGCTCAACTATTCATCCATAATCCCCAAGTTCTATTCATCTAAAATGGAAAACTCGCAAATAGATTGAGATGAAAAATTCTGTGACCAGTGACATTCGCACTATTCCCTAGAAGAATCACTCGCCAAAAACGAGGTTAATTCAAGAGTTTTATCAATCCCATCAAAGTCCAAAACACGCGCCCCTCAATTCAGCCCCAACGTATACGAAAAACTCGTTTGAGTCGTACTTTACTTCCGCCTTCTTTTGTGTATATTCATACGCAGAGGGAACAAAAAAGTATTTCTTGGGTCTTCAGAAATCTATCGGCCCGGCCTCGAGCAATGAATATTTTTGTATGCGAGTCGCGTGCGCTGGCGGCACCGGCGCGTACGTAGGGAGCTCTGCCAAACAACGATTCGATGGGACCTCCGGCGGTTGTGAAATTGTTCGGGATACCGAGAGGCAAGCCTGTGCGCTCGGTGAGGTGGATCTTTTTCCTTGAGATCTGTTTTATCAAAGAGAACCATTTCGCGCTCTACTCGAACACGGTTGGGATTGCTCGGAAAAATCACGTCGAACTGTGATTCTTGGGAATCGAATATTCAATCCGTGTCTTCTTACCGCTTTACGACTCCATAAGACGCTTTTCGATGTAATTAAGGAGGAAAAATATGTCCCGGCCCGTCCGGCCTGCACGAACAGGAAGAGAGGGAGAAAAGAAAATACCGTTAATATTTTCTCATCGCTCGTGCTCGTACGTTGCGGAAACAGTCCCGCGGCCCGGCCGTCATGGCGCCCGATGCGTGTCGACAGCTGCGCAAACAAGGAAAAACCACGCGCGCACACATAGGTGCAGATGGGCTCGCCGACGCGAAAGCGTTCCCCGCGCGTCGAATTATTTTCGTACCCTTTTTTTTTCTCGCACATACTCTACTGACACGCGAGGCAGCTGGTTTTAACAACCACGCCGCTGCTGCCGCTACTGCTGATGCGAGCGGATTTTCAATTAAACTTTTTTTTTCCGCTTTTGCGTGCGGGGCTCGCTTTTTGCGCTCCTTTCGCGAATAGTAATATTCAAAGGCATAGCGTGGTCTTTTAGAAAGAGTATTTACTTTGGGTTGAATAGAGGCTCGGATGTGCTTTTTGAGTTTCGGAAATTTATTATTTTTTGGTTTTTTTTTTTTTTAATTTTTAATTTCTTAGTTCACTGGAAAAACGGTCAGGGGTGTATTTCAAATAGCAAGTGATAAAAAATAGTTTTTGACTGACATTGGTTTATGGACTTGACGTTCTGAATAAATACAAAAATGTATTTTGACAGCATTTTTCATTAACTCTTTCTGTAAGGACAAAATGTTATTTTTATTTCAGCTAACCTATTTTTCTCTTTTCCAAACAAACCTATTTATCAGAGATGAAACGAAATTGTTTCAACCAACGTTTTTACTTTTCTTCGAACTATAAAAGAGGAAACAAATTAAATGCGAAAATCAATACCGTTTTTATTCCAACGTAGTACGTTCACGCGTTTCAGTAGTAAAAGACACCGTTCGGTCAGATACCCTTGCACTGTAAAACAGCGCCGCGGGAAACATATAATGATTCCAAGCTATTAAATTTTATCATCGGCATCAATCCTCGTTAAAATCGACTCGCTCTCGACATCATTTTTATTACACCCCCGCGTCCTCTTCGCTTTTGCTGCGTCTGGCCTAGTCGTGAATTTTTTACGAGCTACAATCTTATCTTGCAACTCTTGTCCACTAATAAGACTATACAGGCGTATTGTATATCCCCTGATGCTAAACAAATGTTACCAGATACAGGCGTTTACCTGGAAAAAACGAAGAATCAAAGAGAAAAGACAGCGCGTTGCTTTTGTACCCTACTCCGAATAAAATGGCGCAGCACCTCTACTCGTTGGGTGTCGGTCGAGATAGCAGCTGGTGCTTTTAAAGAGCGGCTCACGCGGACGTATCGGTTCGGGCGGATTTACAAGCTTTTTGAGCAGCTGCTGCTGCTGTTGTTGCTCTGGTATCTTTTTTGCGCGCACATCAACCGGCCGGATAAGCAATTAATCCTTTCGAGAGGGACTTTTGTTCGAGGGTTACTGGAGTGGGATTGTTTTTGAGCTCGCCGTTGTAGAAGCGGAAACATTAGCGGTACAGTGTGTGTGATAGATTGCAGTTCGCTGGGTGGATTGATCTTTTAGTGCGATGCTTTTGTTAATTATTTAAAACGAGATAGTCTGGATGAATAATTATTTGATTTACTCACGGAATTGGGGACGTATTAGTGGCCACGGTTGACTTACCTGAAACAAAAGATGGTTAATATTATTTTTTATTTGCTTTATTGAAATTGAAACGTGATTAATATTTAAATAATATATAGAGCTATATAACTGTATTGTTGAATTCCAATAAAAAAATGTCAAGTCCCTGTATCTGTTTGAACCAATATTAAAGTTTTTAAAGTAAATTCCATTTCACAATAAAATCGGAACTAAAGTCTCCCCCATACTCTGAGCGTACCACCTTTTCATCCAGACAAATACGTTGGTGAGCTCCCACACACACTTGTACACAAAGTTCCGATTTGGATTTATCAACGGAGGCGCGAAATGGACTTCAAAAACGAGGAAGAGGATGAGGCCGGCTCTAATCCTTCTTCGCGGTCGGTTGGGAAACTGATCAAAGTTGGAGCCCCTGCTGGAGGAAAGAGACTTATCTGGTCGTTCAATAATTCAGCGAACTTTCCGTTGTCTCTTTTTTGGCTTGAAGATTTAACATTGTCCTGACTTTGATTTTGATAAGTTTTTTTCTCGTTCGAATGGAAAAGTGGTTTGCGTAACGAGTGTACTTGGAATTTTAGCGAAAGTTATGCTAACTTCATTCGGCAATAAGAGGATTATTGTTGAAAACGTTTTGGAGTGGGCGTATGCAACTAGTCGGATATTGTGAGAATGTCTAATGAAATTCGAAACACGTAGAGTAATGCTAGATCTAATATCATTGAAAATGCTCTATATCTGTAGATGAAAAAATGTTCATAGTACGGTTCGTTAAAATCTTTGTAAAATTATAAACAAAAAATGCCATTTTTTTAGATCAAATACAATTTTCAGAATCCCATTATTACCATATTAATCATCTAAATTTCTTACATAAGGATAATGAATTAACAATAATTGTATTTGTTAAAAATAAAAATTGTTAGTTTTTTGATTTGCCGAGATAATAAAAAGCCGATGATTCCATTTTGTATTTTTTTGGTATGCAATGAGGGAGCTAAGAGTTGGATATAATTTTATCATAAAATCACTACATCAATAAAAGTCGAAATATTACTGTCGACAATACTTGTATTATCTAGGATTTATCTTTGATTTCTAATGAGCTCGAAAAAATTAGAACGCTACGCTGAGCCCAGGTTTTGATTGTTATCTATTGGTGTGAGTATACGTGCGTGCATGTAGACTTGTATATGACATCATAAAATATTCATCGCTTTTTAAAAATGAATGTATGAAAAAATTGCTTTATCGCGAGTTCAAATGAGAAAAGCTGAAGAGACTTTCAAATAAAGTGCGTCGGCTTTGTTACCAAACGCTTTGTAAGGGGTATCGCTTTATATTCATCAGGATTTCAATTCACTGAAGCATATAAAATTCATTATTTCAAGGCTATAATTATCACGAAAAAGTTTCATTATGCATTTACTTTCATTCATTAAATAACTCGTACGTACCGTCTGTTATCCGTGCAGTCCAACGAAAAATTCCAATCATTGAGGATTGAACAATTATTTTATTCACGTATTTTAAAACCAAAAACCGCGAAGTTAAAAAAAAAAATTTTTCTGGGATCTGTGACAATAACCCGAAAAAATAGTTAGAAAAAGTATTATGTTGCATCTTAGTTAATTGATGTTTGCGAATTCTTCCACATTTCTAAAAGCATGGGTAAGATAAAAATATGCGCATCAAAAGAGTTCTTGACAAAAAATAATTCCGACCTAGAAGGACTCCTGAGGTTTTTTTTTTTTTTTTTAACTCTTTTTTATT
>JAPYYV010017851.1:0-11205 GCA_030522625.1 Copidosoma aretas | reverse complement strand
ACACGGAACGAGACAAAACTGATACGCGCGCACTCGCACCACCGCACAGGTGATACAGCCGACGCCGGAGCTCTCGCCCTGCGGCAGCGAGGCCGGCCTTTACGCGGCGGCCCTGCAGCACCGACGACGCCCGAGCCAGCCCTACGACGAGATCCAGGTGGCGACGATGACGACGCGAATCATGGCGGCGTCGTGGGGACCGCGGCACAACCAGCAGCAGCGCCGAGCGCCCCTGGCCTCGATGGGCAGCGTCGACCCCCCGGAGCAGGACTCGTCGCGCTCGCTCGGCTCGGACTCGCCGTACCCGCGGGACTCGAGGCTCCGCGCCGCCAGGACGGAGGAGGAGGAGGAGGAGGAGGAGCCGGGGCCCGCCGACACGGAGGACGAGGTGTCGGGCTTCTCGACCGACTCGTCGGACGGCGCGGCACCGGCGGCCCTCGGGAGGTTTCTCAGGCTACCGGCGAAGGCGCTGGGGCCGACGACGGGGCCGCGCGGCAGCGGCGGCAGGAGACGCCCGGCCGAAAGGTGGGACGGGTGCGCCGGGTGCGTGCCGAGGCGGCGGCGGCGGGGGGGGACCTCGGCCGCCTACTACCGCCACGACTCGCCTACCTGTCAGGCATGCATGACCATTAGCGCCTCTGTCGAAGCACTCAGGTGATATCTCTACTGTCTGCGGCTTGAGCGGCACTCTCTCTCTCTTCTCGTCCCTCGTTGCCCCCGAGCCCCCTTCCTACCGCGTGTAGGCGATTTTACCGCGCGTGAATGACGCGTTTTTTTTTCTTCTGCCTTTTTCACGCGAGCGCATAACGATCGACGGAGCGAGGGACGTACTCCGTCTCCGTCAATTTTGCTTTGCGCGAAGAAAGAAGAAGAAAACACGCGTCCGGTGATCTTTCATCGTCCATACTTGACGGACCAAATATTACGGTCAATTTGGATTTATTTTTGGCGCTACGAACAAGTACTGACAGAACATTCGTGTCCGATGACTATTTTTAAACGAACGTTCGATCTTTTATACATATTTTACGGTGACGAAACGAATAACATAGTATATTGAGCCGTCTAATTGGAGTCTCGATTATTCGGAATACTGTTTTTGGATAATATATGTATATTCCAACTGCGGAAGGTAACATGATTATTGAAGCAGTAACATCGACACAAGTAAATTCAATGATATTATTATTTTTTCATACTTTACAGACATATTAATTTATTAATTAATGTACAGATGTCAGTTTCATTATTTGCTGTTGCCAATTTGACAATTAAGATTTGACATTTAGCCCGAAGGGCGGTACAACGTTTGAAAAAATGATCGATTACAGAATATTTTGACAAATTATCCTACCAGTAATACATCTTCATTGCAATCTTCATATATTTCCAGGAAGCTAGAATATACAGTGACCTTATTCTCTTATAACTATACGTGTATGCCGTTTTATTGGCAGTTTTGCAGCTGATACTCGCTTCCCTGTGGTTCAGTTTAAACTTAAAATGTTTTTCACCTCTAATCTCTCTTTTGTCTTTAGCTTTGCTGTAAATACACTGAGAATTATATAAACTCTGTTTTTTTTCCACGTCTGTGTTAATACAATGTTTTATGTATAATATGGCACAAACATACAATAAAAAAACGAGTAAGCCCTGAGTGGAGATTTTAATGTTTCGTTGTACAGAATGAAATTGTTTTTTTGATACATTGGCAAATGATAGATAAAAATCCACAAGGGGATTATTATATACCTACAACATTATATTTAGTATACAAATGTACAGTATTCAAATAGTTATACATAACCATTGAAGTGTAATTTGACGTTCTTGATAACTTAGTAGCACCACGTAGATGTTATGGTATATATAAGCTAGAACAATTTTTAAAATCGATTTTCACACGTATATACTATAAATTTACACCATAAATAGAACTCAATGAATATAGCGATATAGAAATTTAGAAAGAAAACATTTTATTACTTTTACACTTTTACATACACTTATATCTCTACAGCAATATATAGTGCATAATGAACTATAGAAAAGTTTTTGCTACCACATAAGCTCAGCACCCACTCGATTTTATTTATAATACCAATTTTATACAACATCAGAGGGCTTGAACAAGAACTCGAGTGCTGTAAAAATCAATAATGTATTTTTCTTACCATCTGTCTGTAAAAACAATAAACATCATAAAACTCTCCCACACTCCATCTCAGACACACAAGTGATGCATACACATACTGTTCAACGCTCTTTATCTCGTCAAAGTGCATACTTATAACACAAAATTAATATAAACGGAATTCACTGAAGTCTATATTCTCTGTCTAGGTGTACTCGAGTATCGGGACGAAAATTCATAACATCCGTGCAAACGAGCCTTCGGTTGCGCGCGATATGGTTTTATCACGCATATGGCTACGTTAATTAAATGAAACGAAAACACATCAGAACCTCGTCCCGATAAGCCGCGCGCACGCTTCGACCACGTTAACTTATTATCGACGAAACAAAGGCCACGCCTCGTGCAAAAAAATACTCCAGAAAAAACGATCGATATTCTTTTTTATTAATATCAGTGGCTTTCGATTAGAATGGAAGTAGTTGATTTATATTGGTAATAGATTTTGTTTTTAATCAAATAAAAATGATGCTCCACATTCGACGGTTGGATGGGGTAATTAGTTTGTTATGTCTACACTTTACAATCATTGCACACACTCACCTACTTTTTCAATGTACAAATTTCTGTAAATATAATCAACAAAAAAGAAGAAGAAAAAACACCGCGGATCCCTCAAAACTCAACCCTAACCTATAATAATTTTGTTTCTCTGTGCCTCCCTCGCCACCGCCACTGCAACGAACAGCAGCAGGTCGCCGACGTCGACGACGACGAGCAGCAGCCAGAACAGCATAGGGGCGAGCTGTCTGGGCTCACCGCCCCCGGCGCCACCACCCCAGGCGGGCCCGTCGAAGCCCACACCGATCGAGCTGAAGCACCGGCCGGCCGGCCTCCGACCGGCGAGCGGTGGCAGTTCGCGGCCGGCGAGGTCGTCCTCGTCGCCGCCTCCGATGGTCTGGTCGCAGGAGACGCTATTCTAGCCGGCGACTCGCCCAAAGACGCAGGACTCGGTCGCTTCATGATAATGACGATAGTACCAGTGAGCGCGAAACCGAGGAACATTAACAGGTCGATACGTGCGTGTACTGCTTTCGTTCATGTTCATAGTGTTGTTGTTGTTGTTGTTGATGTTGTTGCTGTTTTCGTTGTTGTTTTTGTTGTGCGGATTGTTGAATTATGATGGGCTGGTGCTGCTGGTGTATTAATAGTAGTGTTGTGCTCAACTTTTGTGCGGTGGATCGATTGAGTCGCGGTGGTGCTGGCTGGCTATATAGTGTTTGGAGTTTCTCATGAACGGTGTGTATAGTGAGATGTTTTATTATTATGATTATTATAATTTTGGTTTTTTTTTATTCAGAGAGTTTTTTTTGTACAAGTACAAGGAGTACTTTATTCTAGATGTATACACATATAAACGAGCTCTACAGTACGGTTAAGGAGATCTAAGAAGCTATACGTTTTTTATTGCAGAGATATAGTACGAGAAAAGTTATTTTTAATATATATGTCGTTGATTATAAGTATGTTATGGACTATAAATATCGTGCATAGATATAACGGGTTTGTCGTTTGATATAAAGTGGGGGAAGAAAGTGGGCTCGTAAATAGTTTGGCTGACGTCTTTCAAACCTTAAATCAATAAGCAACATAGCGAATACGGGATAACAAGTGGGTGCCTCTGTGTGTATCTGGGAAATAAAGCAAGTGGCAAGGGGAGAAAGCAATCTTTCATAAGTAAGTAGATTGAATCAATGCCCACGTTCACAAAACTGTCAATAGCCATCTCGAGCGCCAGACGGGAGTTTTTTTATTTATTTATTTATTTGCCAAGCGAAAAGACCAGGACTAAAAAGTACACGCACTCAATGTAGATCAACTTAGTCCGATAAAAGAGCCATTTCGAAACTAAATCTCATCGACATCTGACAAATTGGCTGTTTATTGGACGAAAATTAAAAATCCTTCTCTAGATCTATCATGAAATACTCTTGTTTTTTCTTTATTCGTTATATTTGTCGTTTGCAAAATTAAATGTTAACAAACACGGTGGTTTTCGAGCATTTTTAAGAAAAATCAGGTGTACTATGCACATATTCCTCGGAGTAGCAAAATTAGCCAATAAATTACCACAGGACGAGCAAAGTACTGCTTATATCTACTTACTACTGTAAGCAGAGCGTAAGATTAAAGTCACCAAGGTGCGTGTCGAACGCGAGCTTTTCTACGTAGCGGAAGCATGCAGCTGCGACGACAGTGGCAGCGTATATTATGCATATAACGAGAGTGCGCGTCCTTGCATAATAATGGTTCCTTGAACTCCATCGGCACGTCGTTGAAATCTGTGCATAAGTCGTGCTTTTAACGTGGAATTTAAAACTATCTAGGCACAGCCGGTATTAAAAAAAGTTTGGTTTCTATGAGATTTTTTTTTTTTACATCGGATATGAAAATGCCTTCAACACCGAAGAAGAACAATTATACTTAACTATAAATTTTTAGCTGTTTTAATGGTTAGTTAAACAAGTAATTTTTTTTATTTTTATTTGTGTATTTCTTCACGTGTCAATCGTTGTACCGACTATTATTTATTTTTTTTTTTTTTTTTTTTTTTTTTTTTACAACTTTATTTTGTTATCGAATACGTCATTTTTCATATCAAAGAAAAGAAAAAAAAAAACTTGAATATTCGTTGATAATAATAGCTTTCCTTGCAACTGAAAAATAACGAGCTCAGCCAATAATTCACCTTCGGGCTTTCGTGTGCACAAGCGGTTAAATATGGTTCACCGGTAACCAACTCGTTGCCCGACCCGACGCAAAAAGAGAAATTGGGGGGAAAGAGAGACGCGCGAGCGCTCGTTTCACCGCACAATCCGCAGCGTTCAATTCGCCGTTAAAAAAATGTTCATGCCCGCGCGGTTAACGAAGCTAGCAGCAGCAGCACAGCGCACATACACACGAGCAAAAAAAATCTGAAAAGAGGAAAGAAAAGTTATGTGTACGTACTGGCACTTTTTGCTAAATATACACGACTAAAAATTAATAACTTTGTGGTCAGGCGAAAAAAAAACAGCGTCGCAAGTGTATACTTAGTAGTAGTGTTTGCGTGTGGATGGATGTGTGCGTGATTGTTTGTGTTGATAAATTAATAAATTAAGAGACTACGTAAGTTAGACTTGTGCTGTAAGGCGATCAAGAAAGAAAGGCGAGTCGTCGAGTGTAGGAAACTACGAAACTATTGAAATACAATGAATTTTAAGAAATCTCTCGGAGGGGGCCAGACTGATACGTGAGACAAATTATTGACAAAAGTGAAAAAAGACAATTATTTTTATACGAACGTGATGATAATCAAGTTTGTAAAAAACCCTAGCCATGTAACGAGATATATTAAAATTCCAGTCGGAAAAAGTAATGGTGAGACAATTATAAATCGTAATAGACTACAGAGTAATATACAAAACTGTTGACACGCAGAAGCCTACACATATATGCCAAGCGCAGTTTCAAAGCCATCTCGCCACGGCGAGATACTACCGAATTGAGAATTGAAGCAAAACAATATGGAAAATTAATTAATAAAAAATTATGATACAAAGAAATTGTCACTATATAGTTGTAAGTTGTTGATTCGTGATTGTTAGATAAACTGATAAATAAGCCCTAATGTAATAATGATAACAATAAATTTTAATGATGATAACAATAATGAAAAAAAATTAATTGTGAAAAGAAAAAAAGAATAATCTAAAGCAGAAAACTTTGTGGTCAACAGTATTGGAACAAATCTAGAAAAAGTCTGATAG
Organism: Copidosoma aretas; assembly: GCA_030522625.1. Taxonomy (NCBI): domain Eukaryota; kingdom Metazoa; phylum Arthropoda; class Insecta; order Hymenoptera; family Encyrtidae; genus Copidosoma; species Copidosoma aretas. The sequence goes on along the minus strand of JAPYYV010017851.1, from coordinate 5,262 downwards.
TAATACATGGTCTTAACAGTTTTGATCGATGTTTTTATTTTGACCAATTATCATCAAATTAAAAAAATTTATATTAAGAACCCTGTTGACATATTTTTTTAAGTTTCTGCTTACTTCATACGTTTGAGAAATGAAATAGCAGCCCTTACTTCGTAATTAGCAATTACTTTTTTCCATCTAATTTTTTTTACATGCTTTTGTATCATTCATTTGAAAAATGCACTGTTTCTACCATTTCTTTGAAAAATTAAAGTGTAAGAAGTGCAAATAAAAATAAATTACATGTGACGAGTCAATCGAGAAGAAGTGTAATGTGGACGAGAAGAAAGCAAATGACATTTTGAATGTGTTATAGCACAGCGCCTTTGAGGCATATCGAAAACCCGAAAAATTCATCCATACCTTGTACAAACAAATATACGATGAATCAATGATAGTGAGAAAAAATTCACACCTTGAAACAAAAACTCATAAAGATACAGTATATAATTCAGACGCGCGTGTATTGATTAAAAAAAGTATGCAACGCAAAATTTAATCGACTTTTAAAGGTGTTTGTATGACAAGTCTCAAAATTAGTTATGTGTACATAAAGCTATATAAAACGTCGAAAATATGGCAGAAAAATTAAACTAGGCAAACAAGCGATGAGAATGTTGGTAATAAACATTGTAGAGAGTAAAAAATAAAGTCCACGATTTAAAGTGAAAAACAAATAAATAACAATGGATGTAATTATATATGACAAGCAGATTCAACGTGAAAAATTTACTTGACTCTATTTATTTCATATATTTTTTTATTCACTTTTAATAAACTAGTTTTTGGGGTTAAAAAGATAATTGTTTTTTGCTTCCTCGCGATGAGTCCCTTGACTTTGGCCTGTACAGGAGCTTGAAATCGTAAGCGCTACCGAATTGCCAAAGTAACAATCAAACTGTCTGTAATCATAAAGAGATTAATGAAAGAAATCATAATTTTTAAAATAATGCACGTGTTATAGAGATTGCCGAGTATATACAATAACAACAATGTTTGAATGCAAAAAAATTATTGAATTGCGAAACTTTGTAGTCGGTTTTAAAAAAAATAACTAAAATAAGAAAAAGGAACTCTGATAAAAACAATGAATAAAACGATTTTAATAAACTTCCCCGGTGCCTTCCTTCTGCACTTTTTCCATCTACTGTTGACAACTCACGCATTTTACAATTCGCAATCAAGATGCAAAAAATCATATTCACTCTTCAACAATCTAAAAGTCCACTACATCTTTTTACATTTGTCGCTCCATTATTCTGTTGCTCCATTTTTTTCTTACACTCATAAAACTCTAATGCACATCGTCAACTAATATCGCTTGTACTACTCTATAGATTTCTACTTTTTTAATTCATGAAATTTTGCATAAAAATGTTATTTGACCTGATTTCATTTATTCGATACCGTTTGATAAAAATAATTGATCGAATCGCTGAAAAAATGTACGACCAAGCGAATTCTCGTGAGAGCTTGAAAAGTCTTCTGCGACTAAATGTATACGGAACTTTCGAGTACCCGTCAACAGACTCAACCAAACGAATAAAAAATTTTCACGGTAGGTTTTCTTATCACGATCTTATCATAGTCTGATAGCGACGTACTATTCTTAGATCTTCGTACTTTTATAATTTTTCTACTCTTCGACGCTAGAAAATGTAGTTCTGGCGCTGATACTCACTATCAGGTAATTGACGTACGTATATTACTAGACACGTTTACGCAGAAAGTATTGTTACGTATCAAAAGCATTTTGCAATCACGAATCGATCTAATTTTATTCGACTTTATGAAAAATAAAAATCACACGAACAAAATGGCATCGATCCAAGTCAGATATATAATATATGGATAGTGCAAAAATTTCATCAACCAATGAATATTGATCTACTAACTTGTGGATCATCTGTGCCTTCATCCCATCACACCACTCAACTTTTCTACGTTCCCAACCTGCACATCTAATCTTTCGAAGAGTTTGACAACATTCATTGACATTAATTTCTGTGCCAAAATGATGAGTCGGGCTGATAACTCGTTCACAAAAGTGAATACGGATGAAAATTTTTTTTTTTTCCGCATCAAACTGTCTTTTAGAGATGTAAAAATTTAAAATTTACTGTTCATCATAGTCAAGCGCGCAAAATTTCTGTATCAGAAAATTATGAAAGAGGGCGATCAGATAAGCATCACGCGGGAGATAGAAGACGATTGTTTTTATCGCAAAGTTAATGAGCTTCTAACTCAAGGCATCGCTGTGTACATTTACGTTCGAATATACTAACGAAATTGAGCTAACAAAATAAAGAAACCTAAAAACAAATTAAACGTTTAAAAGGGATGAGTAGACGTTGTTTTAAAATAAAAATAATAAGTGAAAGAAAAAACAATGAAACAATGGTGGGACTTGTAATTAGACTTGTAAAGCGGTGTAATTAGGCAAAGTGTAATATCGTTAAGTATGTATACAGATATATTATACCATTTTGTAAATACATACATGCATACCTATACATCAATATATATATTTCGAGTAACGCGCGCAAGCTTAACGAGAATAGAGAGAGATGAAATACCCTAAAAAGCGAGACACGTCATTATGTATGTATAGTTTTTTGTCACGACTGTGATGTACAAGTATACATGTGCGAGAAAGAGACTAGAGAGAGAGAGAGAGTGAAAAAAGGATAGAAACGCCGAGCGTGAGCCCGAAAAAAAAGCAATTTTAAGCGCGTGGGAGTGAGAGAATGAGCCACAGTAATGATAATTCCGAGAAATGGTGCTGGGCTGGGGGGAATAGAGGAGCGCGACAATGGCCCCGGGAGGGTCGAAATTGGAGGCTTCTCGAGCGTAACGGCGCACTCACGAATATGTCCACGTGAGGTACGAGTGTGTGCCATTTTTCACCTCGTAGGCGAAAAAATGTAATATAGAACAGATCGTCATGTTGCGTTTCATGCACAGTTGGAATTTTAAGTGTAATTTATGCGTTGGTTTAGCTTTGTAAGATATATAAATATGATTGAAAGTACGTGCGATGTCGAAAAGACCTAATTTTTTATGAACAATACAAGTGTATCGATGGAATTTGATATTCCCAGAAAAAGATCGAGTAATGCCTTTTCGTTCGAGAAGTGTTTCCAAAAAATAAAAAGAAGTATGCACAAAAACTGCAATCGAATGAGAGTCTAGTTTAAAAAAAAAAAAACTGTAGAGCTGTATTGTATTATTATAATAATATAAGCAGTAAACGAACTGCCAAGTGTGCGAAAAACTCGTATTATGTACACAAGATTAATGTTACGGAAAAACGATAACGCGCGACAATCGAAAAAAAGCTATCAGTCGTTGCGACAAAGTCCGTAGGGTACATAAAAATATTGTTTTTTTAAAAAATAACATGTCATCCCAAACAACGTTGATGAAACAATCGATGAAGAATTGTAAGCCAAAGTTTAAACTTACGCACGTACGCAACGTGCACAAGTTACGACGTAATTATGGGTTATTATTATTATTATTATTATTATTATCGTACAAACTGTAAACACGCTCGCGCATGAAAAAAAAGTACACGAGTACATCAGTACGGACAAACAGTGACATGCACAAAAAGGCGAGTTAAAGAATTGGAATAAATGTTACTAAATATGTTTAAAGCGCTACCTTGTTCATTTTATTTATTCTTTGATCTTCCAAAGTCTTTTCCACCTAGTAGCCGTATTTTATCTTCGAATGCAGATTTCTCATCGTCCATACGTAAGCAATACTTTGATGAATCTTTTATTTTCAAGATTGTCAACAGAATGGTATTGGCCATGTATGTCCTTCCACTCTCATAGTAAAATATCACGTAACTTATGAATGTTTCTCAATCAATAATGTCCTCACAGTTTCCAATTTTTTTTTCAGTTTACAAACTTTTTCAAGCACAAATAAATGATCAAAGTTCCTGTTGATCAATAGTTTTTGCGAATCCAAATTTATTTTACAATATTATCCAAATTTACCTCTCTGAAACGTTGACGGACCTTCGAGACAGTAGGTTGGTAATACACATACTATCGATGGGAGATACTCGCACAAAATACACATTTCGAGAGACCTTGGGAAAATCTCATAGTTTCGCGGTCAAGGCGCACCCGCTAGCCGAAGTATTTTATATATGAATATTACCAGCTGCTGAGAGCCTATACTCGCGCTATCCACCCCACCAGCGCTCGGATTCCCCAATTCCGTGATAAGCGCGGGTATACACTCGTTCGCCGAGATAAGCGAAACGTCTCCGTCGTTGGATCGGCTCAGTTTATTAGCGCGCTCGCCGCAGCTTGGATCGGTACGACGAAATCGGTACAGCGGTATAAAAGGTCGAGCGATGAACTACGGCAAATTCGTGTCGAAGATAGGCAAGAGGCGCAAGCCCAGTCTCATCAGGTCGCTCAGTGAGTACGCAAATTAATATTATTTCAATCAGCTCGTTGGACGGGGGAAAAGGCGCGGAGTGAAACGTAATGGTTCGGTGGCCCGGCCTTGGACGAAATAGTTAAAACCCAAATAAGTCAAAATCTTTTGGGCCCTGCTGGATCTGCACGAGAAAAATTTTGCAGCAGTAATACATGCCGTTACGGGTTCTCATAAAATTATGAATTTACCCTTAAAATGGCCTTAAGACCGTTATTTTAGCGTGTACAATGAAAACACTACTTCATTCTTGCACCTACGCGACGTACTTACAATCTACATTCGTCAACTTCACCATTCGAGCCGATGATCAAACACTATGCATGGATAAAATGCGATTTGTGCGAAAAAAAGAATCGTTACGGGCTGTCATTAAATCGTCTTTGAGTCGAGATAACAGCGCATCGAGTGAGAATTACGCTTCGCCATTGCACTCGTATGGAGAACTTTCCACCCTCTATCGTATGAAACATCAGTCGAGTCGATCCGACAACCCTACGCGAAGATACAATGCGTTTTGTGTCGTTACAGGATAGCGTTACGGGTTCTCAGCAAAAAAGGAGCGTTACGGGTTCTCAGCGAATCGTCGTAAATCGCGATTGCGGCGCTCCAAGCGAGAATTAAGCTTCACCCCAGCACTTTTATCAATAACTTTTTACCTACTATCGTATGCTACCCCATTCGAGTCGATCCGACTGCAACTCTACGCGAAGATATAACACATTCTTTAGCGTTACGGGTTCTCAGTTTTTATTTTAGAAC
>JAPYYV010017847.1:0-16280 GCA_030522625.1 Copidosoma aretas | reverse complement strand
ATAAGTAAAGTTAACTTGACATGATACTGTGCTATGACTTTTACAATGAATATAGATTGACATAATATGGCTATATAATTGCTGCGATCAGCTGTTCAAAGGAATAAATTCAAATTCATATTCGTATTAATTACTTGGTTTTTAATTAATTGATTAATTAGTTGGTTGATTAGTTTACTAGCTCTCTCCCTGAGAGTTTGCCCGATTTTAGGAAGACTGGTGACTCGTTAAGCAACCCTAGAGAGAGAGAGAGAGAGAGAGAGTTTGTTTTTTTTCGTGCTCGATCCGTTGTTCAACGATTTTCCTATCGCAGAGGACATACCGACGGCCCCGGGAGCGCCGTCGCTCGTCAAGTCGCAGGATTCGAACCACCGAATCTGGTGGGAACCGGCCAGGAGTCTGCACTCCAAGAACCTGTCGTACGTCCTCCAGGGAGCAACGGTCGATCCCGATGCTTCGAATGCAACCGACGAGTGGGTGACTGTGTACAACGGGACGGATGACTATTGGAACGTACGGCGGGATATGCGGCAAAAGTACGTGTTCCGGGCGAGGGCGAGGAACGACTACGGTTTCGGGAACTGGAGCGAAACGAGTCCGGTGGTCGACCTCAGCGATATGACCCGGGCCCTGATGATCGCCCAGGAACACTTGGGGCTGATTCTCGGCGCCGGCCTGTCCATCGTCACGCTCCTGCTGTGCTGCTGCTTCATGTGCTGTGAGCGTTATTTTTTTTTCAAGTATTCACGAACCAGTTATTGTCCTGCAACGTACGGAAATACAAAAAAAATATTGTTCGTTCCAGCGTTCGGCAAACAATCTAAAGCGGACCATGAGAAACAGCAGCAAAAGAAGACGAAGAAGAGGAAGAAAAGGGCGCCAATGAAGGTGAAGCCGAACGTCGAGTTGGCGACCTTGCGTGAGATACCGCGCGGCAACTTCGTCGAGGCCAACTCCCTGTACGTGGCCGCGGTCGAGACCGACGCGGTTGACTCGCTCTCGCCCAAGGTGCAGAGGGAGCAGATATCCCTGGCCAAGTTTCTGGGCAAGGGGGCCTTCGGCGAGGTGTTTCAGGGCGTCGTCAGGGACATACGGGGCCCGGGCTCGGCTATCCAGATAGCCGTGAAGACTCTGCGCAAGGGCGCGACCGCACAGGAGAAGAACGAGTTCCTGCAGGAGGCCAAGCTCATGAGCCAGTTCCAGCACAAACACGTTCTCAGGCTGCTCGGTATCTGCCTGGACACCGATCCGCCGCTCATGCTGCTCGAGCTCATGGCCGGCGGCGATCTGCTCAGCTACCTGAGGAACAGCAGGTGAGATACATACTATACACGTATGTATAACGTACGTTGAATCGCGCGATCCAAGGTTTGGAAATTGACAAATCTGTTTCGAAAGGTCGCTCAAGCCGACCGACTCGTCGGCGCTGCGGCTGCAGGACTTGCTGTCGATGTGCGAGGACGTAGCCCGGGGATGCAGGTACCTCGAGGAGCTGCACTTTGTGCACCGGGATCTCGCCTGCAGGAACTGCCTCGTGTCGGCGCGCGACCGTGACAAACGCGTTGTCAAGATCGGCGACTTTGGGCTCGCCCGCGACATCTACAAGAACGACTACTACCGCAAGGTGAGAAATCGACTCTCTGCAGCTGCAGATCGCGACGATCGACGAAAACAAATAATGATTTATTATAAACTATTATCACGGATCAGGAGGGCGAGGGCCTGCTGCCGGTGCGCTGGATGGCCCCCGAGTCCCTGGTGGACGGGGTATTCACGACGCAGAGCGACGTCTGGGCCTTTGGCGTCCTTACGTGGGAGATCACGTCCCTGGGCCAGCAGCCCTACCAGGCGCGCACCAACATCGAGGTGCTGCACCACGTCAGGGCCGGTGGGCGCCTGCCCAAGCCCCTCAACTGCCCGATTCGGCTGCACCAGCTGATGCTCAAGTGTTGGAGCGCCATGGACGCGCGGCCGAGTTTCAAGGACTGCCTCGAGTACATACTCCTGCTCAGGAACAGCACCGAGGACGCCGTACTCAGTCCCGTCAATCAGTTCCACGTCAGTGGTGGGTGTCCTATGTATGGAGAAAGAGAGAGCCAACTCAAAATTGCAACGAACAAAGAGCTGATTCAGATTCGGGTTGGAAAAGCTGCAGCTAACTCGGGGAAGTCTTTGTCTCAAATTTTGTAGTGGCAGTACTGATATTTTCAGGATTACATTATCCTCATGCCACTACAAAAAACTATGGGATGAAAAAATGTATGCGAATCAGTTGCAGCTTCTTCTGAATCATACTCTTTCGTCAGTGCAATTTTATTCTGAGTTTGCTTGTTCATTTACCGAGCCGTTGGTATCCGTGTATTGGTTTGCGGATATTGTTGGTCATGCGTGAATAATAATTTGTATTTACATCATTAGGGAACCCCTACAACAAATCGAGCCACTTGAAGGCGAACCTGAGCCAGATACAGCCGCACTTCCAAGACTCGTACGGTGGGAAACCGGTGATCGGGCCCAAGTACTCCTGGCAGCTCGACGACAACTGCATGGACGAGGAGGAGGACGAGTTGAAGGACCCGAGGGCGGCCTACGAGATACCCAAGTCGATACCGGTCGCGGTGAACGCGAACGGCAATCCGCACGAGAGCAGGTACATCGAGATATGCAGTAGTCCCTGCAATGACCAGGACAGAGGGTTCGCTGCGCTCGACGACGCCGCGTCGGACCGGAAGAGCGACAACGGCTCGCGGACCACCCAAGAGGAGGAAGAGGAGGACGAGGAGAACGAGACTAACTCGAGATGGGGCAACGATCAGCGGAGCTCCCTGGCCGGGCTGAACCTGCTGGACAAGCGCTCGTCCGCGGCCAGTCTGGGGAACAGGGGGGCGAATCAGTCGGGTTCGTACGCGAGGCTGACGGTGGACAGCGGGGAGAGCGTCTCCTCTCCGAGCGACTGGAGGCGGATGAAGAAGACTGCCAGCGACAGGGGCGAGAGGCCGGTTATCGGAACCGTCGAGAGGGTCAGCAGTGACGAGACGAGAAGCGACTGCTCGTCCAACGCCTCGACTGGCGTGTCGTACTCTACGATAAGCTTCTCGCAGAGCAGTCGTAATAACAGTCCGCCCGGGCCGAGGTTGCAACGGTCCAAGTCGAGTCTGCAGGGCACGAGGGCAAACAGACCGCTGCAGGTGACCAACAGTGGACTACTGACTATGCCGAGGCAGGAGTCGGGGGGGCTCGAAGAGGGCGGCGGTGACGAAGACAGTGACGAAGTGAGTTACGCGAACATTGACTCGGACACGGACAAGGTCACCGACTTGTGAGGGTTGGATTTTTTTTTTCAGTTTAAGTAGGTAATATGCTAGACGATACATGATCGCTCAAAGACTGCAGTATAGGCTTAATTAATTTTTTATCAATTGTTAATTTTAAGCGTGAACTGCTGAGAGTGATAGAATCGACTTTTAGTAATTTATTGTACGAACGATCGAGGGCACTCGCAAGTGTAATGCGTATTTTAAGAGTTTTTGTAAAGTGTAAGTATGTCGACGTGAGTTGCGAAATTAATATAATTATTTTTAGATGAACGACAAACTTTGTAAGCCAAAGCATTTTTTACTAAGTTATATTTAAGTACATTTTTATATTAAAAAGCACCAGGTTACTCGATGTAAGCGAGAAGTACAATTGGTATTGATAAATAAAAATTTATTTCATTCACTTTATGTTTATGTACAAGTGAAACTTTATTTTGTGCACTCGTTATATTGTTGTATTATTACGTATTCTTCATAATTACATCAATCATTGCTTACTTTTCACGCTATTGTATACAAATTCCTAAAAATCCTCAATTATGAAGTTCGTCCATTGACTTTTAAAGCCTTTTTGAGAAAATATAAGGTAACTTGGATATATGGATACACAAATAAATTCAAGGTCAAATACATGTAAAACTTTTGTACATGACCATACGTATGCACTTGATTGACCTTCAGAATCACATTTTTATAACATTCCAAAAGTACGAACTCTATGAATACATTTGTTGTACTCTGCACGTGAGTATACTTTTTTAATATTAAGCATAACGTAATTCAAGCATAAAACGTCAACGTTACGGCAACAACAATCATTAATAAAAAAGGAAAAAAAAAAAATGGTATCACGTATAGATACAGCTTATCTTACAATTTTTTATACAATGAGTTATATACAAAAATATTGCCTATGGCTACCTTGACTCACTCCTGGACATCATCATCTTCATGGTCAAATTTACTCGGCTCACATATAATCACGTACTCCCTTGTGCTTGCTCCAAATCTCATGACGTCTCTTTCGACCAACTCGTGCCATATTTTTGCCTCCAATTGTACCTTGTTGACAAACGTTCCGTTTGCAGACCCCAAGTCGATCAAAAAGGGCCTGATGCGCTTTGCCACTGTCCCATCATCTTTCTTGTAGGGTACTAATCGAAACTGTAAAGCTGCATGTTGCTTTGAAATCGAAAGATGATCCATCGGAATGTCTGCAATTTTTCTCTCCTTGCCAAACTGGTAGACTGATTGTTTATCTATGTGGAGCACAGGTAAGGCCTTCTCACCCTTGTAAGGATGCAATCTCCATTTGCGTTTGATTGGTTTGTGAGCATCTTCTGGCTCCGCATACTTCAAGGCAATACCGTTGACTGTTTTAGTATTTTCACAATTGTAAAAGTTCAACTTATCTTTGTTTTGCTTTGGCTTTGGTTCCACTTTGGCCTTCTTCACCCACTCTGGCGACGCATCTTTCTTTGCTACAAAGGCCTGAAACATAATAATTGATATCACGTAAAACCCGCTTTTAGTTATCAATGAACGCGATACGAGACTGTAACGAGAGAGAGAAAGAGAAAAACAAATAAACAACAATGAGAAACACCGACCTGTTCGTAGCGCGAGCGACTCCTGTAAAACCTGTCGTCGTCCTCTCGATGCCTGCTCTCGTTGTAGTGCCTGTCAGCCGATCGTCTGGGCCTGTCATCGTTACTCTCGCGTCTTCTCTGCTGCCTGTCATCCTCGGCATCCTCGTCGAACCTCCTGTACCTCTTGTTGTTATCAATGTCCCTACTGTGCCTGGAGGGGCCCTCCTCGTCCCATCGACTACTTCCACCACCGCCTCCGCTCCTATTGCTGCTGTGATACTCGTGGGACTGATGCTGCTCGTTCTCGCTGAATTTTCGTTTGCGCTCGTACGTCGGCTCCGGGGTGCTCCGGTCGTCCCAGCCACGTCGTGACATCCTTGAGATTTCGGCTCTTTCGGAGCACACACAAAATCACCGCACACTCACAACTTGTTCACTGAATTAGTGCACCAAATTGATTCATATACGTTTAGCCGTCGGATTGACGAAATCTGCACTCTGCACTTGTAGTCGAGCAACGGGCAGTCACTCCGAAAATAACCTTGCAAATTCAACAACTCTCCCTTAGTCCCTTGCTTGCAAGAGTTGCAAGGCTGCAAGCAGAAGAACCGACAGTACTTACACGAATGAGACGAAAAAAAATACATGTATAAAGCATGATGCAGCCGCTGCAATGCGTGCGCTGTGCGGCGCAATTTTCTTTTTCCCATTTCTCTTTCTTTCAAGTACTTACCTTTTTTTCACTAAAGGTGAAGCAGCAATTTTATCCGCGACTGTTAATTTTTGTCTAAAAATGCGTATATTCTGTTCTGACAAATACACAGGTGAATGAACAACAATAGATTTTTATGAAATGTACACTTTTCACGGAAAGTATCCGAATATACACAATCAGTTATCACATCAGTATTACAACAATAAAACACGCAATAAAAAAAAATTTGTTACAATAAATTGAAATTTGTAGCAAGTTTCAAAATGACGCACGCAGATTGTGCGCGCGCATAGTTGCGCACACATGTTTTATTAATTTTGTTTGTTTTTGTTTGTTTGGTAAAGGAAAGGTTAGGTAGCCCGTGCCCCGTAGTCATTTGCTCGACTTTTTCGTGAGCGGTTTAGCGGTCGCATTTTATTAATTCTGCGTGATATCTTTAATCTTTTGCTCCGATGTTGTTTTTTTTCCACTTCGCGAGTTGAAAATAAAATGCGCTGGAGTGAACAAAAAGCGCGTTAGCGGTGTGTGCAAGAGATTATACTGCCGAAAATTCCTCAGGTAGGGTAAGCGTGTGTAACCTCGTCTTCTCGACCAGAGTCGTTACACAAGATGGGCGACCTGTTTGACATCGCGAACCTCATCACGACTGTGGGAGTGGACGCGGTGAAAATAAAACCGGAGCCCGGACTCCCGGAAAAATCATCTAATGAGATTCTCACAGAATTGTTTAGTACATTTGATGTTCCTGACGACGATGACGACGACGACGAGGAGGACAATGGGGAGAATAACGGCGAGGCGTCTACCAGCAGCGACGAAGCCAAGAAGGAAAAAAAAGAGGGCAAGGATAAGCTGCCAGCAGACGTAAAAGTCAAGGTCGAGAAAGAGGAGAGTAAGAAGAAGAAGAAAAAGAAACACAAGCACAAGAGCGAGAGTAAGGATGTTGACAAGAAGCACAAGCACAAAAAGAAGTCTAGTCAAAATTCACCTGAGAGTGCTAGTGATGCTGAAAATTCGGGTTTGTATTTTTTACGCCTGTGCTATTGGAAGATTATATCGAAAATAATAACGATCCAATTGATAATCCATCGGTTTCAGGTTCTAAGAAGAAGAAAAAGAAAAAAAAATCAAAACGCAGACACGATTCTGAATCCAAAGCCTCTGATGGGGATGAACCTAGTTCAAAAATCCGAAAATTAGACGATAATGCAAAAGAGAAATCCAATACTAATGCTGATAAAAAAGGTATGTACTTGGTTGATGGAATGCGTTTATTTATATTCAAAAGTCGTTCTTGCATGGAAACATTAAAAAAAAATTTTTTTAGAAAAATCAAAGCATGAAAATTCAAAAATAGTGAAGATCAAAAAAGAAAAACAAGATTTTCATGAGAAACCAAAGGTTCCTAAGAAAAAAGAGGGTACTCCTGATCTTCCGCCTATTTCCAAAATATTAAATGATGATGTCGAAGCCCCAGAAATACCAAAGTTGCTCGGTTTGTATACCTTATTTGTTTTGACCTGATACTTCTTTTGAGCTAGCAATGCACTGTATTCCACCTTTTTTTCTACAGAAAAATCTAAAAATCCACCAGCTTGCAAAATCTTGATAAAAGATCTCAAAAACAGCGAGGTGTACAATAATACAGTAAAAGAAGTTGAAAAAAAAAAGAAAGAAAAAGAAGAGCGCATGGAGGATGGTGAAATATCAGATAGCGATGAGGACGAAACGCGAGCTGATAATCGCACGCCAACCCTGAGTCCTTCCCCTCCACCTAATCATGGCTCCAGCGGTATGCGATCAGATAGGAAAAAACATTCCAGCAGTCCGTCCTCGTCCAAACGCATCACCCAAAAGAATGATCTTCGACACATCCTCAAAGAGAAAGAGAAAAATAAGCAAAAGGAAAGTGAAAAGCCTCACTCAAAGAGCGATCATGGAAGTAAAACCAAAAGTAAAGACAGGACAAATGACCGGAGTAGCAGTTGTCATTCACGCGATAGGAGAACGCGGAGTCGAAGCGGTAAATTTTAAGATTGTTATTTAGATTGATTTTATTGATTAGATTGATTTAATTCACATATTTATAAAATTTTCTTTCATGTAGGAGATAGAAACAGGCGCCAAGGCAGAAGTAGAGAACGACACAATGATAGGCGAGGGGGCAGGCACTCAAGAGAATCCAATGATAGATACAAGAGTCGCAGTGAAGATAGGAACAGAAACCACAGGAGAGGTAGAAGCAGAAGCAACGAGAGAAAGTAAGTATTGCCGAAATATGTTGTGATATGTTATACATTGCGGGTAAAAAATCCCCCGAATAGAAATTTGATTTATGTTTACTTGTTTGACAGAGAACGAATTGAAATAGATAAAAAAAAACTTTTAGAAATCGCCAGGAAAAACGTTATTACTATTAAAACCAAAAAAAAAAAAAAATTGAAACTAAAAAAGAGGGAGAAAAAAAAAAAAAAAAAAAAAAAAAAAAAAAAAAAAAAAAAAAAAAAAAAAAAAAAAAAAAAAAAAACACGTTTTAGGAACTTATTTTATTTGTCTGTTTTAGAATTTTGTAAAAATTTATCACGATCTGAAGCGATGGGTGAATTGTCTAGTATATCCTCAGGAGATGAGAGCGAAACAGAGAAATTCCATCATCCTTTCCTCCTTAAGGAACGTCCCAGTTCTATTATTATGAATATCAAGGTCAGTGGTCACAATACTGTTCATGATCCAAGTTCATATAGTTCGTCACACTGAATTTTTATTTTAGGACATGAAACAACTACCCAATAAAACTTTGCTAGAAAAAACAACAGATGCTCACAGTCAGTTACGCATACAGTATCCTGTTTCCAGTGGACAACAGCACCGAAAAAATGGTAAACTACATCATTTCTTAACCCTCGATGGTATGCGTGAATTTTATTTCATAGCATAAATTTTGTTTTACAGAAAACGAATGGGTTCCAGTTCCTCCAAAACCACAAAAATCCAAGAACTCTAAAGCTGAACCCAAAAAACTATTTGTTCCTGCTAAAGAAATTTTACAAAATATTCCGCTTCCTCTAGTCGTTCCATCTTTACAAGCTCAACAAGCTCTTCAAGCAGTTCCACCTGTACAGCCAATGTTACCTATGCAACAAATGTTGCCCATGCAACCAATGTTACCTATACAATCTGTCATGCCCCCTGGTACGCCTCCTGATGAAGAAGCTGACGCCTATCAACCACCTCCACCTGGTGATACGGATTACCAAGCACCACCAATCGCTCCAGCACCACCAGTTCCATTAATAAATAAACAACAGTCTATTTTTCCTACTGCCAAACCTGTGGTAAGTTGTAAATTTTCGGTTATCACGTATACAATAATAAATAAATGTATTCTGTTATAGTCTATTGATATCAGCGCTATAGTATCACAACGATTAGCTGCCATGAGAAGATTATCGGAAAATCCACATGACGTTCAAGCCTTGAAGGAAATGTACAAGGCACAATCAGGGGTAATTTTTATTTCTTGTTTTTTTCTTTTTTTTTTTAAATTCGATTTGGAAATAATTATTTAAATTATTCTAGATGAAGTCATGGGTTGAGAGTAAACAAGTCCCAGGTCAGTTTCTTGGTTCTACTGGAGCTAAAGTAATGTCACAAGCCGAACTGAACTCAGGTCACCAAGCTTGGGCGAAAAAGGTAACGCCATTTTATCTATTTTTTTCAGTAACCTTATTTGATCTCACCCTATAAGGAGTTTGTATACTTTTAACATTATGTGTGAAACATATGTAAACTTAAAATTGTAAACAGTTTTAATAACGCGTTCATCATGGTACTTAAAAAAATATTGAAACCATTTTGTCTGTAACAAGTTTTCAGGTACAGTCTTGTCGAATATCAAAACACAGATGAGCTGTGCCTTTGGTATTCCAAAGACTGTGTCGTAGGCACAGACTATTTCTTGTCGAGGGGTAGATTCTGTGTCTGCACGGACATGAAAGATTAATTGTTGTTCACGTCAGCAATAATTCTTTTATGAGATTGCTGCTAAGTTTTATACCAGTTTTTTTATTTAAAAAAATTATTCAAATTAATATGACAACTGGACTGGTGTAGAAATGTAGCAGCAATCTGTATCCACCTGAGCATTTGTTACAGGCATGCCTACATATTTATATTGGAAAGGAATTCTCGCCAGCAGCCTGAAGTAACTGATTTCATTTAAATCTTGGTAAGTATCATCAATGATGAAATAATTAAAAAGAAAGGCAAAATCCAATTTTCTTAGGTTTTCATTCTAAAAAACGTTATCAAATTCATCATCAAATGTTACATAAAATATTATGAGGTTCTTTATCCATGTCGAGTATTCACTACAAATTATAATTTATTGTTCTCACCCTTGTACCAAAAAACAATAACTTTCATTCCTAACATTCTCATAAAGCTTGGTTCAAAATCTACAATCGCCATTAATTTTATTTTTATCTTTGTTTTTGTCACTAAAAAAACAATACAAAACGTAGGATCAGCTGCTGACTGCACAGCCAGTTTCAGGGGGCATGGGGATGGCATTGTTGCAGAAAATGGGTTGGAAACCTGGGGAGGGTTTAGGGAAAAACAAAGAGGGCACTTTGGAGCCTCTACAGTTGGAGATTAAACTTGATAAAAAAGGCTTGGTCTCTGACCAGGATGTAAATGCTCATAAATTTGGAAAGGTAGCCAAGTCTCATATACCTAACATCAAAATATTAGAAGGTAAGCACAAATCAAAATTGTAAATATAAACTTATAAAATACACAAACTAATATTAATTTAATTTAATAATTTTCACAGGCAAACATCCAGTCTCTCTTCTAGGAGAGTACTGCTCTAAACGTAAATTTGGAGCACCAACATATGACTTATGTTTTGAGTGTGGGCCAGACCACAAAAAGAATTTTTTGTTCAAGGTAACAATTTTTTTTGTAAATAAATTTGTAAATTTTCCTTGAAGTTGACTATTATTTTTCGAACTATTTAGGTGCGAGTGAACGGAGTTGAATACAAACCAAGTGTGGCAAGCCCGAACAAAAAGTTAGCCAAAGCAGAGGCTGCACAAGTATGCCTCCAAAATATCGGCATATTGCCTCCATAAAGGGTGAAAATAAATTGATGATGGATGAATGAGTCTGAGCGTCTGATTCTCACATTTGTATGATAATTTTTTACGCTTAATGAAAAATTGCGAAAATCTATAGAAACTGTAAATAGTGTAAATATATAATTCGATTAAACTAAAATTGTTATACATCACCAGTCATCGTCATTATTGATTTAACTGCTTATCAGTATACAATCTTATACGTATGTACAAATAAGAATGTCTTTTTTATCACCCAATAAAAAAAACAACTTTTAAAAGTAACAAACTAACCTTACCGCAAAGTGAGGAGAGAATGGTAGTTGGTTACAGCCTCGTTTTAACGCATTATATGATACAGCTTTTTTTTATTCAAATATTGCTTAAAAGTATTATTAGGAATAGTATCTGTGAAATTTAATCAATTTTACAGGAGCTTATACAAATCGTTTCCAAATAAACAAAATTATTACAATATTATAATCATATATGTTATTTGAAATCATCTTTTTTTGTACAAACAAGGTTTCAAAATCAGAGCTGGAAGTTTTTTTGCATCTTTTTTCAAAACATCCTTTGTTTTCTTAAAATCCATAAAGCAAAACAAATTGTTGGATAAATCGTTCCAGGTATTAACAAATCCATACTTAGCCATAACTTTAATGAAATCATCTACTGTTTCAAATCTACTCTCAACTTCTGCTATTTTCAGAATACCGCTAGAATGACAAAATATTCATTATAAGATAGTTGTTGGCACTATAGATCGATTTTTTTTAAAGAACTAATAAACTTACTCTTTTTCAAGAACTCTATTAGCCTCCAATATATAATCTCCAAGATTAGAACCCATCAAAGATAGACAGAATACAACAACGTTTGTTCGGCCAATAAGGAGAGGAGTATGGGCCATATCACATGCTTTTACTTTGTCATTGACGGCTACCAAATCAAAAGAGTGGACTGTCTGTGGAACAGAGTCAGCCAATTTAGCATCACCACAACCAAAATCCGCTATCACATACTCCTTTGGCCTATGAAAAAAAAACAATGCATTAAATTTACATGTATTATTAAGAAAGATGATTATTAAGTGCTGCATGTGACATACATTTTATTTATGCAATCAATGATCACATCTAATGGATTTACCGGCCACCTTTCAACCTGTCTTTTGTACCCTTCATGATAGGTATGAAAAGCTTGTGGATCATCTTGGAAGAATTTTTTGCTCTGAGCACTGTCACTATTGTACATTTGCTCGTTTAGAAATCTAAATCTAGAAGCTTTCAATTGAGCCATCATTCTATCTCTTAACGAGAGAGGAGAAGCAGATCTCGCTTGGCCTGATCGATTGCCTGGAGTTTCCTTTTCATTTGCTTTGAGCATACCACGAAGTTTATCTATGTTTAATTTCTTCAATAACTTAGTTTTACCCTTCGAAATATCTTTATTTATGTCTTGTTCTCCTTTTTCCACTTCCACACGTGCATTATCATCAATCAATTTTTTTGCTTTGTTTCTTTTTTTCTGCCTTTTCTTTGCTTTCTGTCCATCACCATTCTCAACTTGCCCTTCAGTCTTAACGCCATTTAAACTATTGGCTTCCGATTTTTCCGACGACTTCTTTTTCTTTTTTGACCTTCGATTTTTCTTCTTACCAGATTTATCATTTTGCTCAACACTTTGTTTATTATTTGCAACGTCCCGTTTGATATTTTTTTCCCCAACACCTTGCTTATCTTTCAATTGAACGATTTCACTGATTTTGTTGTTTTTGTTTAGTAATTGGCCTACCACATTGCCGATGAGTTGATTCTTACTTTTGTTTTCATTGTTTCGCTTAGCTTTTTTCTTCCCCTGTTTCTTTATACTTTTAAAATTGCTCTCTTTTGGTTTTTCGGAGTCTTTCTTTTTGACATTTGTCTTCTTCCTTCTACCCATTTTTACAATCTAGCCAAAAGATAATACTTTATTATAAACTTATGCCGTTTTATTCTGACTTTTCACACAATCTAAACGTATTTACAAAACATACAATACCCACGCGGTCAATGAAAAAAAAAATAGCAGACGCCCGCCGCCCGCGTCGGTGATGGCGCCGTGCGCACTGTGGCGGCGTTACGTCCTAACCTGTCTTACAAAAAACCTAACTTTACCCGACTGACGCGCGGGAAATCTTTGTCGGTACCACGAGGTCGAGGAGGTCGTCGCATCGATTGATTTCTTTTGTTCTGGTGAGCGAGTGTATTGTGTTTCACACGTGAACTATTGTTGTAAAAAAGTGAATACATCATTGTTTAAAAAAGTTGTCAAGTTTTCTCCCATAATTTTTCTAAAATGGCTGCTGTCGTACCGAATAAACAATTCGATATGGGTTGGTAGTTTTAGCAAAAAATCGATTAAAATTTGAAACCAAATATTTTAAAAAGTTTTCATTGTTTATTATTTTTTTGTTTTGCAGATGCTGGAGCTCAGCAGGGCTTTGTCAGATGCTACAAAAGTTTGCCAGAGGTATTTATTGTTTGATTAATTGTGTTGTCATGTGCCTTTTATTGCGCAATAAAACTTGTTAGTAAACTATTACAATTTTGCATTATATGTACATGAAAACAATAATTCATTGGTCACGTACATAATGTAAGCGTTACGTTGAGTTGTCGTCAAGATCAATCGATGCATTCAAACTGAGAATTTATACTACTGCTATTGAATCAGGTCATTTGCATGCATTTAATTTTATGATAAGGACATATAAGTAAGTTTGATTGATCTTCATTATGCATGATGTTTTGAAACCAGAAGAGATGAGTTACGCAGCTCGAGCTGACGTGCAGCTATAGATTACAAGCGTGGAGCGAATTCTTGCTATGCTCGTAGCCTCTTATCTCAGCCAAAGATAGTCCTTGCCCTCTCTTTGGCCTTGTCGTACGAGTATGATAACTTATGACCTACTCTCCTCCAAAATGTACGTGGAGTAGAAGTCGGTTCTGCTTCAGTCCATGGTCTTATTGGTGGTAAACTGTTTACCTCTGTCAGACTACCTGTATAACCACTTCGTGAGTTTTGACCACCATTCTCTAACGACAGTGAATCGTGCAACTGACTGGACGGTAGAATCACGGGTTCCTGTATTTCTTGTCTAAAATTACTCTGTCTACTCGTTTGAAATTGTTCACTCTGTTCGAACGGTTTTGGCAGCAAATTTTGTCCTGACTCCTGCACCCCAAAGTCATTCCGATATCCTTGAAACTTGTTCAATGACTCCCGAAACTGGCCAAATTCAGTAGGTACGTTTTGAGCACTCAATTCAGCCGCAGGTCTCATTGGACGATAAAATTCAGTCGGTCCCACTGGATTCCAGATTTTTGGAACCTGATCTTGGTTGTTGTTGAACTGATTGTAGTAGTAATTGTGGTGGAACTTCTGATGGTTGAAGAAACCCTGACCGGACTGACCGAATCCACCGAGATCACCCGGACTCTGCACACCAGACGGACGGTCCTTCTCATTCAGACTGACGATCGACTTCTCCTGGCTCAGCTTGAAGTTGTAGTTGACGATGGGCAGCCGGTGATCACAGTCGACCACGTCTATTCCTGGCTTCTCGGTTGTGATCGGCCTCAGCGGCTCCGGAGTAACAACGACGATCGGTTCCTCCGTCGTCACAGGCGCCTCTGCGACTACCGCGGGTGGAGTTGACGGCTCCGAGTACCCCGGCAAGTCTCCCCTGCGAGGTACAGAAGGCTTGTCCCGACCAGCGAATCCGGCATTCACACCCTCGTTACCAGCCGTCTCCCCGCGCCCGGCGCCCTCCGTTCTGTTACTCGCACCTCCGTCGCCCGGAGCGTCCCCGAATATCTCCAACACGTCGTGGGACGCCTGCTCGCTCCGACCACTTCCAGCTTCCCGCTCACCTTCTGGTCCACCCAGCAGCAGAGCCGCGTGAGTCTCGGAGCTGGAGAAGCGCCTTCCCGACTGGCTGTCCGGACCGAAGCTCACCCGTCCGGCCTCCTGATTGCCTCCCGCGTCACCACCCAGGGACTGCACGTTCCTACCGTACGACTCGGATCTCACGTAGCCGGGACTGTCGTAGAAGCCTGCACCACTGTTCCCCGGGGCGCGCTCCTCGTTCTTTGGCCCATCAGCAGGGGACTCGCCTCGGTTCCGACCGTCGCTCTTCCTCCGCGCGGCAAGTTCCTCGCCAGAGTCCTCCTCGCGCTCCGAGGAGTCTTCGTCGCCGTCTTCCGAGGAGGAACCTTCGCCCCCGCGCGCGGCAGCCGGTCTGGACTGCCTCTCGTGCTCGATCGCCGATTCCTCGGTCAGCGCCGTCTCCTGGTGCTCCTGCGGCGGTTCGTGTCTCCGAGTCAGGTCGTCCTGCTGACGGTTCGACGGCCGTTGGGGAGCTCCGTAGTTCTCGATGCGCCGGGCGAAGGCTTCGATCTGCCGCTCGGTCTCCGGGTCGCCGGACTTGGGGCCGAATGATAGGACCCCGAGTTTCGGGCCAAGGGACACGTCGGGTCCCTCGGGCTGGGCGTTCCTGCCGAGTTGGTAGTTATTGTCGAAGATTGGTTGTTGTTGCTGTTGCTGCTGCTGACTCCAGTCCGAGTTGGGATCGTATTCTGAAATGGAGGGGGGAGATTCAAGCTTTAATCGATTGATCGATCGATCGAGCAGATGAAGTTTCACCACAGAGACAGAAATCGTGCAGATTTTGATCGTTAGTTCTTGGTTAATGAAGAGACGACGCAAACGCCTATCATGCGTGTAATTTTGTTGCAACGAAACATG
Organism: Copidosoma aretas; assembly: GCA_030522625.1. Lineage (NCBI taxonomy): Eukaryota > Metazoa > Arthropoda > Insecta > Hymenoptera > Encyrtidae > Copidosoma > Copidosoma aretas. Next base: position 748 of record JAPYYV010017847.1, on the reverse strand, counting down.
CGAAACGAAATTTTTTTAAACTTGCCTTTGCTAACAATGAGTCACTCATATTTTTTTTTTTACTTCATCGTTGTATTCATGTTAGACCCAACTTGGGTATTGTATAGATTTTCCTTGAAAAGATGATGAAATGTGAAAAGCGATTGGATTGGAATTTTTAGTGTGTACATCCCCCAAGCCACCACCTGTAATTTATAATCAGGAAGAGCGAAAAATTCCATTCCCCAGCCAAATGGCACGTACAGAGTAATAATTAAAACGACACTTGACACGTGTGTATAGTGTGACATGTATTTATTGATTTTCCTTACAAAATATTACAAGTACGAGTTCTTCTATGGATTATTCGTATATATACCTAGTAAGAAACAGATCGTTTACATGAATTTTTTTTCTCGACAACACTAGAGATACGATTGAAAAAAAAGTACACTAAGCTCTTCCGAACACTTATCAGTTAATTTTTGTGAACCAAAAAAAAAAGGAAGAAAAAAAGGATAATCAACGAAGAACAAGGAATACTTTATTGATCATCAGCATCATCATCATCATCATCATCATCATCATCATCATCATCATCATCATGATCAAGTGTCGAGAGAGGCCCTAGCACGTCCCATGCGAAATTTCGGCGGCAACGATGTTTGCTCTCTCACGTCAGTGCAGTGCATCATAATAATTATTTCTTTCGTTCCAGTCCGCGTATCACCATGACTGTCGCACCGCTCGCCGACTAACCGCAGTGTGG
>JAPYYV010017841.1:0-15138 GCA_030522625.1 Copidosoma aretas | reverse complement strand
GCTATTAAGTGTGTTCTCTGTTAAATACGCTTGGTAAGCAAACACTTCGGACACGATTATGTGTGCTACAATATTGCAACTGTAAAATCTTTCATGCAACCTATAAAAGGTACAAAAACCTTAATTTGCGCAAGACTAATAGTTTTAATCTAAATTGTAAATAATAGGTACCGTTGCTGAGACTTTTACATTAAGCCCGTTTAAATTTCGATATGCTTTATCCCAGTAGCGACTGTGAAATTGCTGGCTCGTATCTCATGTCATGAAACTGGATGATCAGGGATTTATCTACCCTGCAGATCATTGGGTCTCATGCTTCAATTCAACATAAATTCTATTGTAAAGCCTTATTTTGAATTTTAAATTATGTAAACTTTGTAAAACTAGTTATTATGTTGAATTTGTCAAATATGTATTCAGCCTCTTGCCATCCGGACTATTAGTCCTTGGCATTGATAAATTTGTTATCTATCTATCTGTTTCTCCTGCGTCCAAGCTTCCTTGATTATATTAGTTTCCCTCACTTTCTCTTCCCAGACTCCCCCCCTCGTGACATCACAACGTATCTGTAAACATCGCTTATTGGCGCGGAATAAGAAAAGAGTCAAAGATTGGATGTCGCGCCGCAAAAGGGCAGCGGACCCGGACAGTCCGACGCTAGAGCCTGTACAGTACGGTGAACTGTTGTTAATAGCGATCTTGCGTAATTAGCTCGTTTGTTGGATTTTTCTTGTGGACGTTTATTTTCTTTGGAATCGTTTTCTCCATTCAATTCACGCGTTTATATTGTTTTTCACTCTGTTATTGGAACCCACGCAAATCTTCACATGCTGCGAGCAACCACGGCAAACATCCGCGCGGGCAAAACCGTGGCACGAGGTAATCAAGACGTGGTGCGGACGCGCACTAAATCGGAACCCACACATATCCAAATATTATCTCAAACATATCCGAAGTGCAAGTTTCTGTCTTTTATTCGAGGCTTTATTGTAATTGGTTATTAGGTCGTGTTCTTCTCTTGGGGTTTTCTCTGTGGAGTTTTTCCCTTAAGCCACAAATATATCTTCTTTGTGGCTCATAAACTGTTTGTTTTTCTATTTTTTCCTAAAATTACCCTGCCCCCCGTTATTTAAATATATTATATGAGTGTTTAATTCAATAATATGTCTTGTAGTCATTTTTTTGTATTTTTTTTTTGTTGTATTTTGTGCTTTGTGGCTTATAAATTTTTTGACTTTGAATTTCCGTTTAACAAGTTATTTTTGTCAGCAACTATTTTTTGTTCGTCGTGGTGTCCTCATACTTAATACTAATAATTAAAAAATCAGTTGATCTCGACTCGTGGACGCAGTCAACAGGGTAGCATCTGGGTTTCAGCGCTACATTTTTTGGTGACCCCGATATGATAGATTTTTGTGTGTCGCACGTGGTGTCGAGTCTCAGGTCGTTTTTTGGGTTATTTTCTCTTTCTTAATTTTGCTGGTATGTCATTTTTGTCCATCGTGTCATCAACGGGCACAACGAAGAGCACGAGGTCGAGAGCAGCCGGAGGAACGAGAGCAGCGCTACGAGGCTGCTGCCATCGGTGCCGTCAACGGGTGTTCTCACTCCCAGCCACCACGTGCACCATCTTCAAAAGCTACGTGCCTTACATATTTCGTATTTAATTCAGATCATACACCTTTGTATTTCGTCGCATTTTCGTTTATTTTTTGCCTCCATTCTTATTTTCCGTTGACCTCCTCCGTAATATTCCCTGGTATCTTATCTCAATTTCCCTCTCTCTCCCTCTCGCTCTCTACTTCTCGCTCTCTCTCCTTTTATCCCTCCCTATCTCTCTCTCTCTCTCCCTATCTCTCTCTCTCACCTTTTCTTTCTCTCACTTATTGCTTATTTTCTCATCAGTGCCATCGTTTGCCTCATATTCTCTCTCCCTCTCCTTCTTATTAACTCATTTTTGTCTGATACTTAAAATTCGTTCTCCTTTTTTCTGCCACATCCAATCCTATCAATCACGCTGTCCTATGCATATTCATATCATAACAGTCTAATGTCTCATTATTCCCATACCTGAATTTATTAATCAGTATTAATTTATAATTATAACAATACAAAACAAATATCGTTGCGAGAAAACGACATAAACGAGGACAAATCCTGTTGACGATCAGCGCGCCTAAAACGGCCACAGTGTATCGTACGGGCATAGGTAGACGCAGGCCGGTAACGTACACGGCGGGGGTAGGTGAACTCGCCCTAGCAGGCGAACAGCAGTACGGGACACTGCAAACCTTCATGTGGATTTCTCCGTGCGAGTGTTTGGTGTCATCGTACGTGGCTTGGCCTATCCGTGTACGATTTTGTCATAATAATAAATTGGTGTCAATTTACTTCATAATTCTAATAAAAAGTAGTAATTAACATTTTTCTTTTTTTCGTGTTCATAAATCTTTTTTTTTTTTTTTTTACTGCCATCTACGTCAACTCAATTTAGCTACACCTGAGCCCCTTTTAACAAATAAATATATTTTGCCCTCGAGTCGGTATAAGTAAGGAGAGCCAAGCTACGTGCGATATACGTATTTAGCGAATTATATGTCGAAGCTAATGAAAGAAAAGATAAAATTGTGTTTCGTCCCGGGAGCACGCCTGGACTCATCAGTAAGGCTGACGACATGCTCCCTGCCTGAGACACCTGAGTAGTGCGGCATCGAATGATAATGATCGTGCTTATATATTCAGTGTTTTTCGCCACTTGCGAGTTGGGCGCAAGGTGTCGTTTAACCATCTGGCGGTTAACATGGAAAGCTGACGTGTAGGGGCGGTATGGCGCGAGATGCGAGTCGCCACACGTATACTGTAGGACGCTAACGAGTCGTGTTTTTATTTTTTCCAAAGCGCGTTTGCGTGCTTCCATTCGTATCGTTGTCTTGGTCACATTTTAATAATAACAACCTGCTACTAAGTCGATAAGTACGTTCGAGGCGAGCATTTTGAAATTCTCGAGGGGCTTACTTATTTATTTTACGCTTGTTTTAAGTATAAACAGTTAAAATCATTTATCATTTAAGTTAAGGGTTGCTACTGAAAAATAAAGGGAATGGAATAACCTTTGCTACGTTGTTCATTTAATCGGGATTTATCTCGCTCAGTTTCAAATTATTTCTCTTTTTCCATCGATTATACGCTTCAAGTTTATTATAGCAGTGAACGATTTTAATCAATTACATTTTTTTTGTGTGTCAAGGTTTTGTTGAAATCTTTCTTTTGAAAGTTTTTTGTTCAAATGATTTTTTGAGTTTCATAATTAAACTTGTTGGAAGTGTTGATTTTTGATTCGTATACCTCTTTCTTTATTAACTTATTAAGTAGAGCATTTCTTTATTTCAGTTATTTGAAAGTCGCACCAGCGATGGATCGAGCCACGCTAGCGCCAATAAAACTGATTGCTCAAAAAGGGGCAAATCTAAAGGGACAAATTACGGCAATATCCAACGCGTTGGATCAAGGTGCTGTTGATAAATTGGCCACGACATTACAACAAGATCGTATTGAGGACCTCTTTCACGCATACGAAGAGCTCCATGATGAGCTCGCGATCCTCGACCCAGAGGACGTAGGGTTGGACGCAATCGAAGACATCAGGGTTCGGTTCTATACCCTTTCGGCCTGTGTTACCTCCATACCGGGGACACTATCGGCTGATGCGTTAACCAGCCCCCCTCCGATAGGTTCGTCAACCTTTCTCGAAAAACAGCGTCTATTAAAGATCTACCGTTGAAATCCCTAAGTTTTACGGTAGCTACGAAAAGTGGATTACTTTCAAGAACGAGTTTAAATCGATGGTGGACGCGCTTATTAACATCGACGATTGCGTTAAATTCTTTTATTTTCTGGACGCGCTCGAAGGTGAGGCTTCGAGTAAGATCACGGTATACTCCACCACAGCGGAAAATCACAAAAGCGCATGGCCATTGTTGTTGGGCGAATACGAGCGCAAGCGAATTTTGGCGTACAAACACATCGACGCATTGCATAATTTTGAGCGTATGAGTGTTCCGAACGTACGAGGTATTTCAAGGCTGGTCGATGAGGCCCGTCAATACTGCAACATATTGCGTAGCTTGGAGGTGCCAATAAGTGAACCGATTTTTGTGCAGGCTTTAGAGCGCGTTCTGCCCATAAGCATCCGTCAAAAGTGGGAGGAGACACTTGGGTTTGATGATCTCCCCTCACTTGATACTTTTTGCAATTACATGAGTGTGGTTGCATTTCGTTTATTAGGCAAGAGCCCAGCTGAATGGGAACCGGAGGCGATAAAAAAGGTAAAGCCTAACACGGGCGCACGCGCTTCAGCCACCGGTACCGCCCGCGCCGTGGTGAAGTGTCCGCATTGCGGGGAAGCACATCGGATTTATTCGTGCGCGGAATATAGCGGGTTGGGCGTCGAAGAGCGTTGGAAGTTCGTTGACTCTAAGGGCATGTGTAATAATTGTTTGGGCAAGCATGCAGGGGCGTGTAAATCAAGTGCCTCTAAGAGATGTGGAGAGTCTCACCACACTTCTTTGCACTGCCGATCAAAGAACTAGAATTCTAAGTGACTGGCAGCGAGCATGCTTGAAGGATCATCCGAGCGTCTAACTTATAATCAATGATAGGCGCATTAAATAGAGTTAAAAATGCGCAGAGAAACTTCATCAAAGCACGCGCGCTCCTAAACACATGCACCACAGCGCGTTTTGTAACGGAAAAATTCGCACGCGAGTTAAAATTACCGTTGCAAGCTTGTTTGATACCCGTGAACGCGATCGACACTTTTAATACGGTCACGAAACCCCGCGTGGAAATTAATTTGAGATCACGCGTGAACGATTTTTTATAAACTCTTAGTTTTCCCACGATCCCTAAGATAGCGGATTTTGTACCAGACGAGCTTTTTTCTCGGTTATCAATTAATTTGCCATTGAATATAAAATTAGCAGATCCACTTTTTCACATACCGCGTTCGGTTGATGTGCTTATTGGATCGGGGGAAACTTTATCATTATTATCGGTCGGTCAAATTAATTTCTCGCGTGGCGTTCGTTCTAACCGCAGATATCGAGAAAATGTGACGACAGGTGCTCGTGCATCCCGAGGATCGGAAATATCAGCGTGTTTTTTGGTATCACGGTACAGACGTCGCAGTGTACGAATTAAATACGGTTACCTTTGGAGTCGCGTCTGCTCCGTACTTAGCGATATGCACGTTACATGAACTAGCCAAGGATGAGAAAAGAAAATTCCCAAGGACGTCAAAAATTTTAAAACGCGATGTATACTTAGACGACTTGCTGACTGGCGTGAATTTACTAGAAGAAATTCTAAAAATTCGCGACAAAATGATTAATATTGTGAAACGCGGGGGTATTAATAATCGGCAATAGGCATCAAATCATCAACACAGGCTTGACAATTTAGATCGAAAATCATTTGAGTTCAATGATACTTTGAAAAAGGATCCGGTGCCCAGAACACTTGGGGTGATGTGGGATTCGCGGTCAGACTAATTTATTTGTACCGTTAAGAGAATCCAAGTTCCGAATAAAATAACCAAACTTCATATTTTTTCGAAAATTGCAAAAAATTTTGATCCATTGAGATTTTTGGGGCCAGTAGTTTTGTACGCGAAGATAATCATCCAAGACTGCTGAAAGAAGAAATGCGATTGGGACAAGTCGGTGCCGCAGGAGTCATATACCCGTTGGATTAATTTCGCGAGTCAACTCAGTTTTATAAGCAATTTTTCAATTGAGCGGAAACTATTCATTGATCAGCTGACGAGGATAGAGTTACACGGATTTTCCGGCGCAAGTCAGTCAGGTTATGGCACGTGTATTTATTTGCGTTCGAACAACGATCAGGGAAATTGCGTCGTTTGTCTCGCGTGCGCAAAGTTACGAGTAGTGCCGGTGAAAACCGAAACCCAGTAACGATCCAACAATTAGAATTAAGTAGCACGTTTATTCAAAGAGACACGTCCAGCGGTTGAGGTTGATACCGAGAAGATATATTTTGTAGTGGTGGGGCGTGAGCTCGTTCCCCCGTGCTACGAGCCTCACTCTGACGTCACGACTATGGATCACTCAAACGCCCCCCTCCTACTATAGCACTAGTTCCCACTCTGACGTCAGGGTCTCTCTCTCTCTCTCTCCCCAATATGTCCATTTTCTACATTACCGACTACAAAAGCAGACAATGCTAGCAGGGACTCCGAGCTCACTTTTCCCTTAGGGTGGTAGTTGTGGGGGGTGAGCTCGTTCCCCCGAGCTACGAGCCTTACTCTGACGTCACGACTCTGGATAGCTTGGGTTTCTAACTCCCACCTAGGGCGGTGGGAGGAGTTCCTCGTGCTATAGCATGAGCCCCACTCTGACGCGACGGCCTCGCGATATAGCAAAGATACATGTAGCTCCCTCTGCATGAGCTCTCTCTCCCTAATATGTCCATTTCCTACATTACTGACTACGAAAGCGGACAATGCTGGCAAGGCTCTCGAGTTACCAGTTGATTCTGAGTCCTAGTGATGCAGCACTTTATGTCATGATGGTCATGCGATGGTCATATGGCCACTATAGCTGTGACAACTTTTTACTTGACACGGGTGCATATGTATATACATATATATATATGAACTAGTGGGGCTTCGCCCCCTGCACGCTCCGCGCGCCAAACCGCATATCTTAATATTTTTATTCTCATGTCTGAATAATAAAAAAAAATTTATTTTTGAATCCACATGTATGCGTAAAAACATAGAAAACTAGAGCGATCTCATAAAAACTTGATGAAAATTCGAATAAATGTAGTCGATATGGGTGATTCCGCCAAAACTTACACTATTTGCATCCAACAGGTACTGTTTTAGTGACTAGCCTTCTACCAGGTCACCTAAAAAATGCCTTTTCGACAAAAAACATTTTTTTCCGTATTCTCTGGACAAAAATAGAGATAAAATGTTCATTGACCTTTTCCTCTAAAGTCGATAGTATTCGAGTGAAAAATTCTTAAAGTTTGATAAAATATACGTATGCACCCAAATTTTAAAACTTTGCGAATTTTTTACTCGAAAACTGTCCATTTGAGAGAAAAATGTCAATTTACAAATTCTTCTTACTTTTAGTTATTGTATATGAACAAAAATCTTTTAGTAATAATAATTTGATCCTGCACAGACAAATTCATTAATTCGACATTACTAAACACATTCAAGTACATCACAAGCGCCGGACTAGAGTCGTATAGTTGGATTGCGTCAGGCATACTTTCCCACAACATAAAAAACACCCTTACTTGGTGCAGAGCACGAAAAAAGCTTTAAGCAATTTTTTCTCTATTTATTGAAAATAGTGCGGTTACGGATCTGACCGTTACAGAACTGACATTTCATCTTCGAAGTTCTCCCATTTATTTGCGATTAAATATCATGGATTTTCCGCAGAAATGGCACTTGACGTAACTGTAACCTTGAAATAAAACGACTTTTTGAAAGAAAAATATGTAGCTAAGTAGTGACTTCTTATGGTTACAGAACTGACCGAGTTTTTGAATAAAGTAATTGTCGATCGGTAAAACAGCTCGTGTTCATAGATCGTCGAATTTTTGGTCGTCCTATCGTGTGTAAATAGTAGTTTGACATTCAAACTATGAAAGCCAGTGGTTTTGAAAGTTCATGATTGGTGTACAGTAATCGAAAAATGCTATCAATGTCGATGCAAACTTTTTTACCTAAATTGTAGGACGACAAGTAAACAGCTCGTGACAGGAGGGTTTATCAAATATAGAAGTCAAAATAACGAAAAATTTCAGTTAAGGGGCTATAATGTAAGATATTCACCGTAAGAGAACGTTCACTTTGTTTATTTTTGCTCACCACCACATATTATAGCGTAATTTTCGATTTGGACAGGTTACAGAGCTGACATCTTGACCCTTTAATGATCTGCAGATCAAAGTGTACACTTTAAAATTTGGTTTGATGGCATGAAACAGTGGGACACCAACACTACACGTACTTTGGCACCCATAGGCTTACCTATTTTCCTCTTAATTCTGCGCACAAGACCAGGACACTAATAGTGCAAGTTTCGCAGGAATGACCCATATATAAAAGGAGTTTACATATGATTCAAATAATTGTTAATTATTTAATACTGATACTGACTCTAATTGGTATTTAAGGTTAATATTAATTTATATGTATACGTATACAGTATTTACGCAATCATTATAACTACAGAAATAGTTATGAGCCTTTGTTTGTTATTTTCAGTCATTTTAGAACCAATTATAGATAAAAGTTTATTGTAAGATATTATTTTAAAATTCTTTCTTAATATTTGTAAATGTAAATTGCTTATTTTATTTTTTATTCATATCATGTATAGATTTTTATTTACTTCTACATTTTTTGTATTTATTTCATAACTATTAAAAATTCTTATTTTCTTATATTAGTACTAATATTATTTTCAATCAAGTAACTTATGTAATTAATTAAACATACAACAACATATCAGAATTTCTTTTTAAATGTACATGATATTATAATTTATACCGCATTAAATGTTTTTGTACTTTCAATATTCACTGTTGTGCCTTATTTATCTACATAAATATCTTATATTTCCTCATGAATCATCTTCCTCCTCCATATGTCTCCAACATCTTTCAATCTTATATTTCTGACAGATATTATCATTATTTCATTTGTTGTTGTTTTTCCTCTTCATACAGCAATGTGTGCTTTATATATATCTTTCTTTTATTGCAGATCCTACAGTCTATCACTTGAAAACTTTTAAGCTCACCATATCTTTTTATTTTTGCTTTATTTTTCTCTCTGCTTTTTTTGTTATTTTATAATTTCACGGATGATGAAGTAGTCAATTCCTATATAGTTTTTTTTGTATTTTCTGATTGACAAAAGTCTTCCTTTCCGTTGTAAAATTATCTTTGATTTTGTCAAGTTTATATTCCTTCGTTGCTCTTTTTATAAATCCTATCGTTTTCCAATCCTCGACTTTTTCATGTACAACTTCAACTTTGTTGCCTATTTTGTATGATTTTTATTGATGAAGTCCGTTAATTCGTTGATTTGGCATAAATAAGGCCACCTGCTCTTGTCCACTTTCGTCATATCCAAAAAGTGAATTGATTCCTTTTTTCTTATGCCTATGTCTAGGCTAACCATTCGCGCTTTTATTTGTCATATATCTCCTTGTGTATTTGCATTTAAACCAAGCATGATATTTGTTAATATGAATCTATTTTTTCCCCTTTTTCTTTACATTTTCATTCCCAAATCCATGATTTCTTTGCCCTCCACCATTTTCCGTGTATATCTTGTTGTCTTTTCATTTAAATTAAACTTTATATCTTGAATCTGCTTTCTATTCTTTCTACATATTTTTATTCCGTTTTATAGGCAAGTCTCAGCTACGTATGTGCACTATAATTTAATCATTTACTTTCATGAAAAATAATATTTAATTTAAACTTTCTACGTTAGCCCTTTCCTTAAGCCTAAAACTGCTTTGACTGCCTATTTCACCCTACCTGTGGTTTTTTCTGTGTGCCACGATAATTTATTGTTAAGAACCACGCTTCTAGGTGCATCAGTCCATGTCCTCGTTTAAAACGTTCAATGCCTCTAATTCAAATTGAAGCAGATCTGTTATTATCCTTTTTCATTCTTAAAAATGAAGATTTTTTCTTTGTGCTTACTTCCAGTATATTTTTTGTACTGTATTTATCTAAGTCTTTCTAAATAGTTTTTTGTCTTTAAATTGCTGGGCACCTAAAACGACATCATCAGATAATTTACTATAGTAAAGTTTGAGTTTGCGGACTGTTACACCTCCTGTATTATTTTACATCCACTTATCGTCTATATCCTCTATAAGTAAACTTGGAATTACCAAGCTAAATAGGCACCCTTTCCCTAACCCCCCCTTTTTTTAAGTAAATTTGTTTGCTCCGACCGTAATTACCTGTTTTTTTTTGTACATATTTAGATTCTTTTCTACACTTTTTTTATTTTTATACTTATCTTTCTCATATATAATTTGATCCGGAATATTTTTCTATTGATGTTATCAAATTCTGTTTTGAAGTCTACAAAAACTGCATATAATTCATTTCCCCCTTCCCCTATAAAGTTTTACATTAAACTATTAAGTACAGACATATGGAACTTTGTTCTTCTTTTGGCTTTGATGCCAGCCTGACTCTCTATTATTATTTTACACTCCTCTACCCATTTTCCCACTTTTCCAACGATTATGATTGCTAATATCTTGAATGCTACATCTAGAAACGCCACTCTCCTGTTGTTTTAACGTCCTTCTATTCCTTTCCTGCCTTGGAAATTTGATAGATTCTTGCTATTTTCCACTTTTTGATAGTATGTGTGTTAGTTCTCAAATTATGAAGTATTTTTTTGAATTCAATCATCAAAATTATTTGCAGATTATTTAAAAAGTTTTCCATATTCTGTCTTCTTCTGTATCATATATTTTTTTCATTTTTACATAGACATTATTTTATTCAATGATGGATATATCCTCGTAAAATATTTTTCGGCATTGCTGTCCATTCCAATACTCCTTTATTCGTTTTCCGTATAACATGTATCATTGTTGTCTATTGACGAATTTTGAAAATTATTTTTTACGCCTATTTCCTTATTACCGTCCCTCTTGTTTTTCTGTTTTAATTTTTTAATAGTTCTCCAAAACTCATTTGAATTTTGCTTTCCACTACTTTTCTTAGTTTTCTTAGGTTTGTTTAATTTTTGTATCTCTTATTCTATTTATGCATTTTGCGTTGCTTTTTTTTTACATTTTACGGAAGATAGAGTTGTCAATTACCATATAGTTTTTCTGTATCTCTTTATTGACAAAACCCTTTCTCTTTTTTGCAAAATTATCTTTGATTTTATCAAGTTTACTTTTCTTTGTAGCTCTTTGTATAAATCCTATCGCTGTCCAATCCTCTCATTTCTCATAGACTATAACATCTCTGCCTTTTTTGTACTATTTTTATTAATTAAGTCCGTTGATACTTTAATGTAGTCATAAATAAGTCCACCTGCTGTTATCCATTTTTGTTATGTACAAAAAGTAAATTTATTCCCTTTTCTTATGCCTATTTCTAGGCTAACCCTTCCCGCCTTCATTTGTCATACATATCCTGGTATGTTTGCATTTAAACTCAACATGATATTTGTAAATCTAAATTTATTTTTTCCCCTGTTAATTTCATTTTTCATTTCCAAATCCATACCCACCTTGCCCGGCTCCAGCTTCCGTATATGGGCACGTCTAGCGAGATTGGGCTACCTCGCGCGTGTGGCGCATTTTTCGCTGAAGCACACTGTGTTTAGCTCGCTCGTATGGACTGAGAGAAATAATAAAAAAATGAGAATTGATAGATTTTGACCTGCTCTTCATGATGGTGCTATAATTTTGTGCTTCAAAACTTTTCTTTGTGTTCAAATATGTCTTTGTATTTTTCAACGTTTCTCTGAAATTTGGCTCAGTTTTTGAAAATAAAATTTACCCAAATCAAATGAGCAACACTCGGACCACACGTTCACAAATGTTCAGAGGAAGAAATGCGTAAATGACAAGCAAATAAAGACGTTGACATAAGGTCAGCCACGCTTGACACACAACTATATAGTTATTGTACAAACTGTAAACTTACTGATAAACACTTGACATTCATCAAAACTTAGTTTACGTTCTGAATAAGTAGAAGTTATAAACTTTACTTGATCTGCTGGAACGTTCACGAACAATACAATTTGCAACTAATAAAACTTTTAAGTTTCGATTTGTTCTAAGATTTCTTAAAGGATCGTACATTACCGTATTTGATTTTACATACTAACATAATCGTATGTTAGTAGGCTAAGAGAGCGAAACCTCGAAACAAAGAAGATCTTTTATATTTTGTGCAATAGGATGTGAAATTCTCAATTTTAAAGACTAAGTTCACCAATAGAAGACCCGGACGACAATGGTCAGAAGGTTTTTTCAAACGTCACCTATAACTCACAATAACGATGGCACAAAATTTAATCAAGACACGGGCAGAGGTAACTGAAGAGTATTTAAGATGATGGATTTCAGGAGTTCGGTCGTTTTTGAAAAGTAAAAACTTGATCACCTTAAAACCTTCGCAAGTCTTTAATTGTATGAGACGAGTGTAGAGTTGTGTTTAAAAGCCAAAAAAGTCATAACCACAGTGGGATCCAAAAAAATGTATAAGCAAGTTGATGGTGACAAGAAAATAAAACTTTACTACCATGTTTATGTACAAAGCTGAGGGCATCGTGCCCCCCTATGGTAATGTACAAATATAGCGGTGCTGTTCTAGAGAAAGTCTTGATAAATTGCCCACGTGTTTGGGGCTTGGGAAACTCTGTTAGTGGTTGGCAGACCACTAAGACTTTTTTAAATACATCACAAATGTATTTTATCCTTGGGCAATTGTAAATGAGCTTGAGTTCCCCATAGTGATTTACTTGGATGGTCATTTAACCCAGGCTTCTATACCACTCACAAGATTCTGTAGAGATTATAATAATGAAATTATTAAGTTGTTCCTTCACTCAATCCGCATATCTCAACCGTTAGATGTGTCTTTCTTCGCACCTTTCATAGAAAGCTGGACAAAAACTATCATTCTTCGCACCTTTCATAGAAAGCTGGACAAAAACTATCAACTAGTGAAAAACAGATAATAATATAAGTCGTCTGAGAAAAGAACATTGTCCCAATGTTATCAAATCGACACTTGAGAATATTAGAGATGAAGCTTTAAATGTTTAAAGTGGCCTTAAGTCCAATGGATTATCGCCTTTTAACAAAAGTTCTATAGATCATGATATATTCATTAGAAAAAAAAGAAATAGAATGCCATAACAATACCAGATATAGCTATTTATTAAGTAGGTAGTGGATTTTTGAAAGAATTTGAAAAATCTCTCGATCAACAATTACAAAACGATTTTAAAGTATCTGAGTCAAGTGGAATATAGAATCGTGATAAGAAATTCGAAAGTTTGTTTGAGTATTGGATAAGACTAAAAGGAAATATAAATGTAAATTCGAAGAGGATGAAGAAAGATGATGAAGAATTAGCTTGTACGCAGTTAGAAAAAACTCTTGGTACCTCATTCACATCATGAGACAGTAGAACCACAGTGGTTACATTAATATTATTTTTACACTTTTTTAAACTATACATTTTTTTGGCGAAAGGATCAATTATTGTACTTGAATCGTATTTACACTTTTTAACAAATATTCTTTTTTTTTTTTTGTTTATTTTTTTTGTATTACATTCGGTTAGAACCGTTTGATTTTCATCATTCACTATGATGAACTTTTCATGAGACAAAATTTTAAGCTGGAATTTGATTTTGTCGACTAACATACTTTCGAAAAACTTGAAATATTTTCAAAATAGGATTATGTTTAATTTCTTTACAAGAATGAGAGTTTAAGATGTTTTTTTTAAGAAGTTTTTCTACTAATGAATCTTTGAGCATAGAGGTAGTTCTCATCGACCAAGAAAATCTACTTGCATCGGTGACAGAAAGCTCACACATTGTTTGTTCTATAATAAGTTATAGTAAGACAATTCGGGAATTGATTAAAAATTCAGAGATGGCAGAAATACCTGTGATTGATAATGATACAGTGAATAATTTTGAATTTAGAGGCAGTTTTACCTTATTAAATGATGTTGAAATAGAGTATGTTGATTCTTTTAAAAGAACAAAATATCAATGTGTATCAATCGAGTTGCTCGACCAATAATTCAAATGAAATCAATGAAGAATCAACTTCAAAATGTACTAAAAGTAAATATATATATCTTTATATTTTTGCTAAAATGTTGAACCTCACTATTTTTTATACATTTATATTTTTTAGGCAAAACCTCTTTGCTGAGCAGTCCTACCTCAACTGCTAGTGAAGATAAGGAGGAATTATCTTCTAAAGATTACATTAATAAAAAAATAATGAATCTCTAACAGGAACCCATTGAAAACAAAAAACTTACAGGTACTTTTAAACGTAGACGCATCTCTGATTGTTTCTTACTACCCACCGATTATTGAAAAATCTAAAAAGCCTAAGATGGTAGCATCTGTAACGTCAAATAAGTTTTGGGACTTGTGTATTCAAAAAGACAATCAGAAAAAAAAGCAATTGCAAGCACAAGGAAATGAGATACATCAAGCAGAAAGGAAAAGGTTGTTGGATAAAAAAAAAGAAGGGCATGAAAGAAGCCAAAGAAGCGACAAAAGCTATGTAAAACCGAGCCAAAGGAATCGTAATAATTTTGCCCATGTTTAAATTAACTTAAATCCTTCGTTGTATAAAAATAATTATTTTATGCTTAGTAATAAAATATTTCTTTTTTATAAATACAAATCTGTTTACATTAACATTGTAAAAATATATAATATTTACCAACATAATTTTTTTTTTTAATGTGTATACGTAATTGTTTGCGTGGCTCATAATATGGACATACATTATGGGCCAGTTGGACAAAGTAAAAACAGGAAGCCCATAATATGTACAAAAAATGACTCGGCTTTTTATTTTCTTAAATTTTTTTGTAAACTTTTTCTTATCATTATTGCTGTTGGAATTTGTTTCCTTGAGTCTAGCGCTTCAAATTATAAGCGTGCAAGTGTATTTGGTTATTTGGTTGTAGGTACTTGAGTTGTATCATATTTTTATTTCGTATTGAGCTAGAGCGTACGGGTCTGCCGTTATCTGTTTCATGACTCTTATCACTAACGGTCCGTTTTATTCTTCTGCATCTGTCTATTTAGTAAATAAGATGTGCGGGAAAAAAAAAATTCCAAGTGGAGGTAAAGGATCGGCTTCGGCTTCATCTGGTAGTTTTTGGCAATATTCGACGATGTTAGAGGGCTTCTGTGAGGTGGTTTCTCTGTAATCGGAACTATTTGTCTGTTTTCGGCCAAATTCGGCGATATAGTGTCTTTTGGGTGACTTTGGCCATCCTTGTCTATGAAAATAAGCATCGGGTAAAAATTTTAAATTTTTT
>JAPYYV010017837.1:0-11803 GCA_030522625.1 Copidosoma aretas | reverse complement strand
AGCAAATTAATCGTTGCGTAATATCCCTGAACTGCGGGTCTCCTGGATCATTGCATTTGCGCGATGAGATATGTCCGTACCTCCGGGGTTGTACGTTTCTCCGAGTGGAAGCTTTTTTGTGTCTATTTTTCGACCGAAGCAACAAGTGCAGCGTACATTTTTGGTCGCATACGTACAAATTAAGTTTTAGGGTATACTGAATATAGGTCACCAACGATCATAGTTACATTATTTTTAGGACGAGTTTTTTTTCACTCAAAAATCGTAAGAGTTTGTAAATAAGTTGTTTGTACATTTTTTTGACAAACGAGCACAGATCGATTATAAAATTAATAAATACCTAATTTGTAGTCGTATGTTTACAAAACTACTGCACTTTTATTTTCGGTGACGATAAATAGCACCTAATATTTATCATGACGTATCTAGTTGCATCTCTGTTTATTTTTTCACTATTAAAAAAAAAGGAGCAGGGATAGAAATAATTTTGGCGTAACTTTTGGAAAAGTGTAAAAGAGCGATTTGGTCCATTCTTTTTTGTATAGGATGTATTTTAATATCAAGAGCTAGAAAGAAATTTAAGAAAAAATGTGTCTCTTTAAAATCTGCTTTTATATATAAAACAGACCAGCAGTGATAATATTACAAATAATTTGATCGTTTGCAATATAATCAGAATACAATAAGATATACGAATAATTTGAGACGAACGCTAATACAATAGACTTGAACGTTTTCCAATAATTAAATTAATTAATTAATAACAAAATAAAAAGAATACAAAATACACAATTAATTTTTCTTTATTGACAATAAATTTGTTCACCAGAAAAATTAGATAATCCATGAAATAAGTACTTACAAGTAATTTTTTTCAATAAGAATATATATGGATAAAAAATAAAAAATAAACAGAATATCCTGTTATATCGTAATTTATTTTGCAATTTTTATCATAATTAATTTTTTGAAATCACGTCAATGACATTATACGCTGTTATCAACAGTGTCCATAAAACACAGCACACATTTCAGTCGTATGATAAGTATGAATAGATTTTTTTATTGGCTTAAACTTGCAATATAGTATTTTTCATCCGATGCTTCGTTTAAAGATTATGTGATCCCGCGACGTATTTTTATCACCAAAAGGATCAGAAAAAGTTGATGGGCACATTCGTTCATTCGTAAGAGCGAATCATCCTAAAACATCACTGTTTCGAATTATTTGTGAACTTACCGCCTATTCGAATGTCAAAATTAACACCGAACGCCTCCGGTAGGTGGCCACTAGTCGTACATAAACATGTCAGATTGCTGATGTTGTCTGCTGCTCCTGTGACACACACAAAAACAAATAAAAGCAAATATTTTCGGAGCAGTGTTGTTCGTGTGTCGCATAACGTAACGTAACAAGAATAAACAACACAACTCACAGTTACTGATTACCATTAATTACCATAATGGACAGGAAGGGGAAGCCGACGTCGACAGCAGCGCGTAAAAGTTATATTAGGAAGGAATGCACATAATGTGATCTATAATTACTCGATCACAGCAACGACTGACGAGTCTGGGAAAATTGTGTGGCCCGGTGTGACTATTAAAACAGAAGAAAGTAGTTCAAGACGGCGGGGCTGGGGTGGCTGGGCCGGATAAGTCAGTAAGTGACGTATATGTGTACGTGGGCGTTGGCAGAAAGCCATGACCCATCACCATTGCTCAGTTTCCGTTCGTTTCGTACTTGCACCTATATGAGGTGAGTACACGCTTCCTGGAGAGAACGTCGTTATTTACACGGCGGCACGCGAAAATAGCTCGAGCTCGCGGGCAGTGCTGCAGCCCGTCCCGGTCGACGATGAGCTGAGTTGATTCATCACCGACTCAACCTCGCCCCCCTCCTCGCCGTCAACAAACTCGACTCCGCTGTCTTCGTTGCTGAATCCTTCGCCGAACGACTGAAAAAAAACGAAAGCAGGATGTTCAGTAATGGCCTCGTTCATATTTTTCTGCATTTCGACTGCAACAAAAAAACAATAATAATATATGCCCTCTTGATTGACTCGTTTGTTTTAATATTGTTGCAGGCTGCTGCTGGTGCTGCTCTGCTCTACGACCAAGGTACAAACGTCTGGTGGACAATATTTTTCCTGTCAATCCTCAGGTAAGCTTATCCCAAGCTTGACGATTCATGCATTTTAATTTCTTCAAGGCAAGGTGTACGTAAACGCACGTTGAACGTACAATTATTGTACACTCATGTGAACGCCGCACTTTTTTTTTGTTATTTGCGTACTCACACCTTGTATAAATATAATCGTGTTTTCAGGATGGGTTGATCAAAAATAACATGGAAAAACTCATGTTTTATTCTCTAAGTAAGCCTGAAAAACTCGATAGAATAGGAGAGTACCTGTTTCAAACCGCTTCCAGGGATATTTCAAGGTGAGTTGACCAAAAATTATGTAACATTACCTTTTTTTATAAACTCAATTTATTTTTAAACTTTTCAATTTTTAGGCGTAGAAATGGATTTGTCGTTATTGCTATGGAGGCTATGGATCAATTACTGTCTGCCTGCCATGCACAAATTTTAAATTTATTTGTAGAAAGTTTTTTAAAAATGGTTCAAAAGTTGTTGGAGTCTACAGATCCCCAGTTACAGATATTAGCAACGCAGTCCGTGAGTACTACTCTACATTATCTACAGCCTAGTTTTCATTAGATTGTGTGAATAACCCATTCCTGCTAATATCAATAACTGATAACGTTTTGTGTACTAACAGACTGTTGATGCAAAATTGCTTTGCGAGTTTTGCTACAAGGCTGATTGTACTACTAAAAGAACATTATTCATGCATTAATTCAGTTGAACAAAATTCTTATGTCCCCCAGTTTGTTAGGTTTGCCAACATCGAGGAAGACACGCCGTCTTATCACACACGTTACGATTTCTTTGTATCAAAATACTCTTCGATGTGCCACTCCAACCATGACGATGTCACAGTACGAAAACAGATTCGGCTTGCAGGAATTCAAGGACTGCAGGTTACTTTTATACCTTTTATTATTATAATTTCAGATAACAAGTCACAAAACATACTGATAAATGTTCCACAAAACTTTCTATTTTCATAAAGGGTGTTGTAAGGAAAACCATGTCTGACGACCTCGTGGAAAATATTTGGGACAAAAAACATATGGATAAAATAGTACCATCATTGCTGTTTAACATGCAAAGTGCCAAGTAAGGAGTATCAATGCATTTCAAGTTAATAATTTATGAACCTGCTATGATAACTCAGTGGGTGAAATATCATTGCAGATATTCTAATAAGGATAGTACCACTCCAGAAAGTCCTACCGAGGAGAGATCAGATCCACCACAATTCGCAGAAACTTGTATGAGAGAATTGGTCGGGAGAGCATCTTTTGGTAACATTATATGTGTGGTTAAACCTGTACTTAAACATCTAGATAATCATAATTTGTGGGTTCCGAATTATTTCGCAATACATACGTTCAAAATTATAATGTTTTCCATTCAGGTATTTGTCCATTCACATTTTGTGTAAAACATTACAGTAATACAATTCGACACTTGAACTGACAATTTTCAATCTATTCACAGTCACAGTATTCATACACAGTTGTTGGGGCTCTAATAAATCACTTGGATGAGCATTCTCAATCTTCGCCAAAGATACGTACAAGCATAGCAGATACTTTGTCGAAAATTATTTCCATAGCTGCTGGTGAAAGCGTAGGTATGTATGGATTAGTTGTTTAATAGTAAATACGAATAATACAATCAAAAACACTTTATTTATGGTAACAAAATTGTTTCTTTAAAGGGCCTTCTGTTTTGGAAACTATCAATTCCTTGCTGATCCAATTACGTGTTAATGTATCTAGAAATCAGTCATCCAGTAGTGATGAGCAATCTTATCAAGAAGCATTGATCAATGCTCTCGGCGAATTCGCTAATCATCTTCCAAACTACCAAAAAATTGAAATCATGGAGTTCATCATGAGCAAAGTTCCATATGGCGAGCCCGAATCTGTTTCTTCTGCTGGAAAAGGAGATGTTTTGCTTCAGAGTATATTATTAAAATCTTTGCTGAAAGTAAGATTTGTCCTATGAAAAATCTTGAGTAACGTAAAAGTATGACTTTTTTAATTAATCATATTTCTTGTAGGTTGGTACAAAATACCAAACTCAATTGTTAAATTCAACATTCCCTCCAAGTTTTCTTCAGCCGCTTTTGCGCATGTCTCTAGCTTCGGATGCGGAAATGAGACTGTTGGTCCAGAAGATTTTCCATACTTTATTAGACAAACATAAAAATAAAGAAAAATTAGCTAAACCAACGTAATAATTTTCTACGTTTCTACTAGAAAACGAAATTTTTTAAATGATATTTATTATTGAATTTTGTCATTTTTGTATTTTAGAGTTGATTTTATGGAATTGGATCTTGCTGTTGAAAAAGCATCCAGGACAGATATCATATTCATCAGAAAGCATGGACCCGAAATTTATATGGCTCTGTACGAATCTTTAGAACATCCGAATAATGGGGTTAATAACGTTGAATCAATTTACACAACGCTGGCTTTGTTGACTGTCAAGATCGGCTGTGAAGAAACTGTCCTTGAATTATTGAGGCTTGTCATGAGCATACAAGATCTTTCCCTCACAAGTTCTCAGATTAGCACTCCAATCAAATTCAATTTACACGCAATAGTCATAAGTTTATTGGTACTAATAGCCAACGTTTGTAACATACCAACTCTCATAGATTATGCTAAAAAGGTGATACCATACAACGTACTCTTAATAATAAAAATTTAAATTTTGAGAAAATTTTCTCATTTCACTTGTATTTTTTCCACCAAAGATTTTACAAGCTCGACGTAAAGAGGCACCTCATCTTTTGCCCGATCTGCGTTCACAATATGATGGACTCCAATCTAATAAAATCCCAACTTCTCTACTGATAGATCAAACTATAGTCACTGAATGCTTGAAGGGTGTAGGTTTGGAGGCAGGAAAATTGCAGCAAGGATCTGTTTACAATAATAGTTCTTTACAGCACAGGTATGGAATCTGCTAATTTTTACTGTATTATTGTTTTTGTAAACTTGACAAACAATTCTTAATTTTCGTATACTTTTTTATTATTATTTAATTTTGTTTTCATTCCTGCACACCAACTACTATTGAAGGCTTTGCCTAGCACAATAACATATTCAATTACAAGCTACATAGTACATTAAATTATATTTTCTATATTTAGGCATTCGTGGGTCGATAGTGCTGGACGTAGCTCTTTGGGTGATATCAATAGTGTTAATAATGAGTTGGATAGTGCTGGATCTTCTCCTGGTGTACAAAGGGTATAGTTTATTTTTTATCAAGCAGCTTGGATTACGCAAGAACAATTATTTTATTTGCGATTTATTTGATCATATGATATATTTTAATTTTTATGAATTTTTATTTTGACATCCTCTTAATTCACGAATATAAAAAATACCAAGACAATGATTTTTCATATATGATTGTCACCCAAAAAAAGAGTACCAAAAGTTGCAAAAGTAATGTCATCAAATTTTTGTTTGTAGAAATTACCCGGAGAGGAATTAACATTTGAAAGCATGAAGAGAATTTTGACAGAAAATGTAAATACGCAAGTGGTAGAAGATGAGAAAAGAGCACAATTGTCTGAGATGTTTAGGAATGCTCCGTTTCAAGATCTTGTTAAAAAAACGCAACCAAAGGTATGTATCAAAACAAGTGGTTACACATTGCTGAATTTTTATGACCTTAAGTTGATTCATAAAAATGAAATTTCCGAATTTTATAGCACGACGTTCTACAAAGCAAATTGTCTGAAATTTTCACTGCTCTGATGATTGAACCAAGATGTCCACCAGTTCCTGTAGGAACTCCATCAGATGCTAAACCGAGTCAAACGCCAGCTTATGAAGTACATTTTCCGGAATTGTTTGTATATTAATTTTATTTCAAAGATTAGTTAAGTTTTAACTAAAACTAAAAGTTTAAGCGCTTGCTAAACATTAGTAGCTTATCAGATCTATTTTAATTATGGCTATTAATGAATGGAAATAGGGTAAAATCTTTATCTGTAAATACACATTATAAATGTTCATTATAATATTTGTATGAAAAATTTGTGGTTTCTATTATTTTTACTATTGATTTGTAAAATCCAAAAAGTAATCAAATATACTACATTACTTATGTCTTCATCATAAAAATAATTACTATTACTATAATTTAAAAGAAATAAAACAATAAAACAAACGTTTAATCTTCTATTTCTGTGAATAAATTTGCTGAGATTCCTAACCTCCTAATACTTATTTATAAGATATCCCTATCAAAAATATTATCTTTGATTCAACATTGATTCCACGTTGATTTTAATATAGAATCAACGTATCTAAAGAAATAAATTGTATTCATATGTTGACAGAGGAAAATGTTTATTTTGGTCATAGTTAGAAGTACACAAGTGGTATAGTTACAAATTTTAGTATGCTTCAAGTTTGTATAAAAGATTAAAGTATATAAGTTGATATAAAACGTCCTTGTAAAACGTAATTGGAATTAACACAAATTTTAAAAATTTTAAGTGCTTTTGGCTCATTCCAATAAAGTTGCGCTTTGAATTGGAAAGGAGGTGATCCATATTAAAAAAATTCACATTCTAAAAACTGAAAACAAATCGTAACTTTGACTTCATGATCAATAGACTTTTGGTGAGATGGAAAGTGCCCTGAACTTTAATATCTAAGTAGAGACTCTCGTTTTAGAGGTTTTCATAAATATAGTAATCGAATTAATCTTATCTTGTACAGTGTGCCATCTGCCTTACATCTACTTTTTGCTTTGACTCATAAGAATTGTAAGCGTTGTTTAATTGTCTGGTGCCAAGATGAAGAGTTTTGGTCGGTTTGGTACGCAACGATTGCCGCTTCATGGTTCAACCTTGAGTAGTTCAACATCAAAAATAAGAGTGGCATTTGGTGGAATAGTGTATCTTCATTAAGGAAAATATATAAAAATGCTGAAATAATTGGTAAAACCAACATGACATTGATTCCAAAGAGTATTAAATAGAAATTGAACATCAAGACAGTTTAATCGACTGAAAGTGTCAATCAGCTGTAAATTTGTAAAAAAAACAGTAAAACAAATTTGATTATTTGCAAATGAAGCATTAAAGGATATACGCCAGGGTGTCCTCGCGAACCATAGGCAAATTCAGGTGGACAGGTCAGCCTGGCACGTTCTCCAACGCTCATCTGGGCAACACCTTGATCCCAGCCCTTGATTACCTCGTTTTTACCAATCCTGAACTTGAAGGGCTTGTTGCGATCCTTGCTCGAGTCGAACTTCTGTCCATTGGTAAGGGTACCTGTGCTCATGAAACGATTGAGATTACATTTTTCGGTCAACCATTCTACTACTCGTCATCTTGGACTGAAAAATAAATTCGACGCACCTGTGTAGTGAACTATTACGTTTTGGCCTGTCTTTGGGAAGGTTCGTCCTGAAATAAAAAAGCAACCTCATAAAGTGCTTTGTTTACATAGATGCATGATACACTGCAGCTTGGATGAAGGTTGAGGGCCGCATTTGGAAGACTCATTGAGAAAATAGACACAGAGCCAAGGAAATAAGGTGCAAGTGTTAGGAATCTCAGCGCAAGACGAGACGTAACCAAGCAGGAATGCACGAGGAATCAGAGAGAGCGTGGAGCCGAGAAGGAGGCACACACAAAAAGTGTGCTGCACGGTGGGGCTGCTAAAAATAAAAGCGCAGACCCTCGAGAACGCTGACGTCCACCTTACGGCCCCATACGGACCTGCTGAGGACTGGGTGCAATTAAGACAGACGGTGTACACGAGGTACAGACTCACCGTCTCCGGGCGATAAGGTCTCGACGTTCACACCCATGGTTGCTGCTCCTTGCTTATTATTCAACTCGGCGGCTGAAGGGGATTAAGTCACTTATACGTCTGCAAAAATAGATGCCAGAGCTTAGCGCCCACTCTCTCGTAGAGGAGTCGGCGTGCGGTCGCGTGGACAAGATGAGAGCTGGGGACTCGGCAAGAGATGTACTTATCTTCGTCTGACCTTGCCCCGCCGGCTCCCGGGATGCCACGCGAGAGGCCTCTTGGGCTTGCGTTCCGCACACTTACTTATACCTACCTGAACTGCACGGATTTGGTAATCAACTCGATGTTGAGACAATTATATTGCTGGAGATGATGAATCGATGGATGGAGGATGGAGGAAGTGTATAAAAACGACGGCGCCGTCTACTGCGCAGCGCCCCTAGCTGTCCTGTTGTCGCCGCCACCACCGCTGGAGAGACTTTGGAGAGGGAGAGATGAATATGTGTTTTTTTTACGAGCGCTATATATATCTAGTTTTTTCAGGTGCGACTAGGTAGTGTGATTTTTTTTTTGCTGGACGGTGGCAATTTTGAAATGGAAATAAAGTTTGCTGCAATTTTCATCCCTTCTAATCTCCTTTATTTCATTTTTTCCTCACCGTTTTACGTATAAAATCAATAAATACATACATGTAGTTAAAATTGTCATTGATACGATATGTACATACATAGGATACATGCTTATACATAATTCAAAAACTTAAGTACTTTACAGCTTTACACCACAGTACCAGTCCATCACTCGACTGGTTTAACATGATTTGTTTTTTGTTTTTTATCAAACATTCAAACGTTATTACCTAACATGCTGTTTTGACAAAACTAGACTATTGTTACGTAGAAAAACATTTTTCGTCTTCAATCATTCAAGGTAATAATGTGTATTCACAAAAGTAATTTTTACCGAAGTTATATTTTAAGTTACATTTGGATGAATTCACGGACATAAAAATAAGCCCCATCAACCATTTATAATGTACGATCAATATATTATCATAAGACAATGACAAATCTGAAAGCTCATGAATCTATCGTATTAATGATGTATTATCACATCAAACGGAATGTCACAAACGTACTGTAAATTTTTTTTGAAAGTATCACGTTCACTTATAGATAATTTTCAAAAAACGAATACGGAATATAATTGGTTCGAATGAATTATTAGTAATATATACACATTCAGATTTTCGAAGACTAAGCTTATTTTGTTTTTGCACTTTGAAATTTTCCAGTGGATTGAGATTCAATTTTCAAATTAATAAATTTACGGAAAAAAATACTAATATGATTATTGTTGTAATTGTGATAAATGTAATTTTATTTTAACTATTATTTAAAGTCGCTCTTGCGCCACTTCTACGTAATACTTTTGAAGTTTCTTAAATCATTTTCTATCTAGGATTATTGCACTAAATTTCGGATACGATCGATTTAGTTGATTTTTCAGGAGATGGGAAAGTAATGATTGTCCATGAGCATCATTTGATCACTCCCCTTCTTACCCAACCACCGATTATCGAACGCAAGTCTATACATTTAAAAAAATAATAGATTTTCAAAAATATCAGGTAAAATTCTTAAAACACATTGTCGATTTTAACGTATCGAATAGTCTAAAATAAAATTTTATAAGTTGATTCCAAATTGTAAAAATGGGTAATCAAAAATAACTTAGTAAAATCTTAGACTAACCCTTGAAGCATGTAGATTGCCAATTCGCTCATTCTATTCTTAGTTTTACCGCAGTATCTTCCGAGTTATAAGGTTTTTTATCGCAATCGTAAAACCGTTCTACCAACGCACGCAATATACTTCCAGGTATTTTTTGATGCTGACTTATTAGATCATGGAGAGCTGAAGCTACCTTTAATGAGGAATAATAAGCTTGTATTTTAAAAATACATATAGATATTGAGCGAAATACGTACTAAGCTGCACACTACCTTTAATTGTAATTGTTCAGGGGTAAGACTTTCATCATGTAGTATGGGTTTGCCAACGTACGTTTTTAATTTGACAGGAAAACCTCCATAAATGGGAACAAAAGGAAACCTAGTTGCAGCATACAACCTTAGCCAAAATCTTCTACCCCAGCTTACTGCTCGAAATGCTTCCCTGATATTTTTCGTAAATATTGGAATTATAGACTGTATGAATGGAAAAATAATGATTAAATAGAATTTAAATAATTATCCAGTTATCAATGATGGATAAACGTGATGAACTTACCACTTTAGCATCTAAGGCTACTTTTGCAAATCCTAATCTTTTTTTCCACATAACGTGATAGTACGCATCTCCAAATTGAGCTTCATAGACACCACCAGGTGAAATGGCAAGCATGTTACCTTCTTTTAGGATTGCTGAACAGATTTGAACTGTTCCTGGTATAACTTTCAAAACATCAGAAATAATAGACCAACCAGGGCACTTGAATAGAAATTTGTCAGCAACTGTATGTACTAGTTTGGAATTGAATAAAAACACTTTGGATATGAAATAATAAATATCTACAGGAATAGCTCCATGGTAATAAACAAATAGCACTGGTTCATTGGTTGGAATGTTTTCAATGCCAACAACTTCATAACCTGTTGTAGAGCAAAAAATGAATGAAAAAAATATGATCAAATAATGGAGAAAATAAAGAAGGTAAGAATCATAAATAACAAAATTAAAATAATGAGAATGAGATCACATGTAAAAATAAAACCAAAAGTACAGAGGAAAGCAAAAGGAAAACTAACGGAATTATTAATAACTTCTTGATACTTTTTGAGCTTCTTCCTACCATGCCATATCCATCCATGTGCGTCCCAAACAGCAGCAACCACACTACGTGATGCATTTCTCCAGTCAGTTCCATAGGCATTTCTCAATCGGTGCCTGAAATCAGAACAAGTAATTCAATTACATTCTTGTAATGTTGCGAGTAAACATAACTAACAAGCACAGTAAAGTGCAAATAATCCAACTTACCTATGCAGTCTGTAAACGTATAATATCAAGGCAGTGATGTACAAAAGTATCACAATCACTAGTGGAAGCAAAAATGTTATCAGCAAAGGCATGAGCAGCCACAGCGTCACATCAATGTCTATGTAGTCACCTGTAAAATGAAGGCATTCGTTGAACAAGTCAAATTCATCATTATTGATTGGTTATGCATTATTTGAATGTTATAAATCACAGGTGCTTGCAGGTGAAAACAAAAATTGTAGCTGGGAATAAGAAGAGAACAACTCACCAATTATTTCCTCAATCGAATTCCAAGCACTAGAAATAATAGCAAACATGGCTGTTGATTTTCAAGAGAGATCTTGAAGGCTCGTAGTGTCACAAGGAAAGGAAAATAATTATCAGTTTGACGATGACAGCAGCACGAGTGCGTGGCAATGGTGCAGCCGAGTATTTCTTTTTCATCATGCCATTTTCATGTATAGTTACGTCGCAACAGGTATATCGCAAACGACACGCGAAATTAATTATAAGCAGCCGTGTATTTATGTTATTATGTTAATCAATCAATGCAGACGGATTTTCGAACAGCTGTGCAACTGTGCAGGCGTTCGCGAACCGTATACTTAGGTATATATGATAAACAGTATAAACACTTGCGTTATAAGTTGCGTTAGTTGCGTACACAAAACGTGCGAGCCGCTCGCGTGTATCTGTACTGTGCACTCACCACTCAGGCACTAAGTGCAGTCGACAGTGATGCCAGACAGAGGACTAGAGTCGCACATGCGCAGAAGAGAGTTGTTGCTATTGGCTCAAGCCAACGGCGGCGACGGCACGCGGCACGAAAG
>JAPYYV010017836.1:0-10418 GCA_030522625.1 Copidosoma aretas | reverse complement strand
AACGTTGCAACATACTACAACTTTTTTTGGTTGATTTACTTATTTCAACCTTGGCTCTCCACTGATCAACTGTGAATACAGTACGCCTCATCTCAACAAATATGATATGTTTCGAGACAAGTGTGTCCAGAAAATCCTCGCTTTCTTCAAGAAGCTTATTGGTACTCTACTTCGCGACCGTTTGGCTACCTCTTGTTCGATCTCAAACAAAATACACCGGATAACTATCGGTTTTGTACTTGTGTTTTTTCAGATGACGAGTATCAATATGTATATGTGGCAAAAACGCTGCTGAAAGGAAGCGACACGGTCAATCAAGTACCTGTCGTAACGTTGTGATGGCACCAAAGTCACGATCGCCGTTTGGCGCGAAGCACACCGCCATTTTGAGAGCTCTGTATCATTTTTATAAGGAACAGCAAAGTGCGTTGTTGCGTAAAGCCGATTCCAAACTAATCAGATACATTTGTGAGTGCGCGTTGAATATTCTTGAAGAAAACGTAGTGGTTAATGCATAGAACAAGAGTCGTTTGCGTAAATACGCCAACGTTCTGAGAAAACTTACAAACATAAAAATTCATCCGGCATCGAAGAAAAAAATGATCGGGCAACAAGAAGAAAGTTTCTTACCTGATTTATTGGGTCCACCCTTAGGAACGGTGCTTTAGCTAGTGTAAGAAAAAAGCACGCGAAAAAAATGATTTTCCTTCCCCAAGAAAACGTATAACGTTTTCGAAACGCATTTCTCATCGGTGATCTGAAATCTGTGCAAGCACCAGGCACCACAACGAGTCGACTTGACGTAGAAATGAACGAACTTTTAAATTTATCGTACGGCTACGAGCGAGAAAAGTGGAAAAAATACCAACAAGTTTTGCAACGATATTTACACTTTATGGACGTAGAGAGCAAAAGATACGGACACATTGATTATAACGTGGAAAGGAACCACGTGACCTCATCCCAAGATGACTAACTATCCGATGACAAGGATGAAATGAAACGTATAGAGAAGGAGAAGCAAAATACCGAAGTTATCCGAAACGTACCTAAAAAGATTCACAAAAGCATGGCAGTCGTTCTACGCCGCTTGCGTGCTACTGGCGACGTCGAGTGGACGGCTAAACATACAGTGATTATAGGTGGCGTTCGTATACCTCGATCGAATATTGTCGATCTAGTAAATGATGCCTTGAGGGATAGAAGAATGCGCGCACCAGTGAGACTTGACCAGTTTGCCGTAGTGCTTTGTAGCGCAAATATCCCATAAAAGTCTGTCGGAAACCCAAAGGTAGCAAGGTTACTGATCGACGACAACGACAAAGGCATAAATTCAAAAACTAAAAAATTTCCAAACAAGAGTTAAGGGTCTCGTTCGAGTAGCAGTAGTAGCGAGATCGGGACCGGGATCGTCCCAACGACGTCGTCAACAAATAACAGACAAAGAATTACAGTTCCATCACGTCAAAAGCAATCATGGCGTTGATTGAGCGGAAAACTGATCCTATCGAAGAAAAAAAAGTAAAGCTGGAAGAGGAAGAAAAAAATAGTGCTCTCGACGCCATAATTGATATACTACCGTTTGAAATGCATGTACCTGGATATAAATTTGTGGCCCAGGAACAGAACTAGCTGAGCGCATTGAACACGGAGACATCGGAGTCAATGCTTTGGATGAAGCTTGTCGTCAGTACGATCTTGCCTACGCTATGGAGAAGAAGGGGAACCGTCGGAAAGATGATCGTGCTCTAACAGAATTTGCTTTTTCACGTGTGCTCACTGGAAAAACACCACCGGATGAGCGAGCAGTAGCTTTATTGATGTCCTGCTGTATGTGCAGCAAAATTACGTTTAAAAAGTTTTTTTCGCGTATCAAGAGAGTGATTGGATCCAAATCGAGTAAGAAAAAAAAGAAGGTTGTGAAGGAAAAAGAAAAAGAAATGAGAAAGAACAGTGCATGAAACACTAAAAAAACTTAACTACGATGCGGCACGATCTACTGCATACGCGGGTGGTAACAAACTTGCGAGTGGTGTCAAAAAAAAATTCTCGTGACCGAACGTGATAGAGTGGCTCGAAAGTCAAGATGCCTACAATTTACACAGACCTATAAGCCATCTTTTTCCCAGAAGAAGCTACAATGTACGGAATTTTGACGACGTGTGGGAGGTACAATGACGGTTACGCTTACGTCCTCGTTGTCATCGATGTTATCAGTAAACACGCTTGGGCCGAACCGATCAGAAACAAGACGTCGAAAAATGTGGCCGTAGCGTTTCAACATATTTTTTCGAGAAGCAACGATCGCAAACCACTATATCCAGACGGATGAGGGTAAAGAATTTGTAGGACGCAAAATTCAGAAACTCTTATGAGACAATAAAATTAAATACAGAATAGCTCGCAGCCCGCAGATAAAAGCTGCTATAGCGGAACGCTTCATGAGAACTATAAAGGAAATACTGTGGCGATACTTTTCACACTTAAACAGCTATCGTTTCATGGATGTTCTTCGAAAAATAATCAAGGCGTACAATCGCAAAAAGCATTTAGCTACAGAGATAGCTCTAGCTGACGTTACTTTTCATCATGTTGCGCAAGTGCGTACAAATGTAATGCACCGGTATGGCGGACATTCTTATAAAGCTTCAAAGTACAATGTTGGAGATTTAGTTCGTATCAGCATAGCAAAAAGTGTCTTTGCCAAAGGTTACGAAAGGGGTCGGACTTTAAAGTTGTTTAAAATTCTTCGCGTTTCTTGAACGTGACAACCTCCGGTGTATTTTCTTAAAGACCTGGGTGACGAAGACATTGACAGCTTCTTCTACGAAGAAGAGTTAAGCAAAGTGCAAAAAGATTTGCAGGAGAGCTTTTTTAAGGTGGACATAATAATCAAAAATTGAGGTAAAGGACGGTTCAAAGAGTATTTTGTCAGTTGGAAGGGTTATCCCGAAAAGTTTATTTTCTGGATAAAGGCAAACTTTTCGAAAGATATACAATGAAGGACGAATTTTACGTTGTGTTTTGCCTAGCAACAATTGTATACAGTAATATCCCAATAATAACACTACACATTACATAACTTAATTTAACACGTATTAAAAAAATGTAAAAGAAAGATCACCATTGCTACTATACCACGGTCACTTGCCATATCAACAGAGGAAAGAGAAGAAGAAAAAATCTAGAGTCATGTCGATTTTTATATACGCCCTAGCCTGTACACAAATATCGAAGAAATCATCGAAAAAATTAATAGTTTTGAGGGCTTGCCTGGTCACGGGACATTCAATTTGGAAAGAAGAGGTTACGTAGTTGGTAGGTTAATGTGTTCCTAAGCGTGTGAGAGTGCATACGCGCATTATTTGACGCTGTCCAAAAAATCACATAAAATATTGGGATTTGAGAGTTCAAAAATCTGTTTGTCGAAAACCATAAAATTAAATCCGTTCGTTCTGTCAATCTCGCCAAAGCTCTAGCGTCCATACTGATGGTTAAGAGTAACATCTGTAGACCCTACATTATAGGAGACGTTCAATCGTGGATTATTGCGAGCGGTATCGTTGGATCTTCAAGGTTACGCGTACGGTAGTAGAAAAAAAAAAGATTTGCTTATCTCCCATGTATATACTACTGTTATTTCATTCGTTCCACACGATCGAAATTAATATAAGGGACCAATTCGGTAAACTTCTACCAGTTAATTTTGGAACTTTAACAGTGACGCTTCACTTTAAACGGGTCGATTAAAAAACCATGGATCTCTACGACGACTTCTTTATTCCGCAATGTAGTGGCGGTGGAAATCTTGACACGATTCACATAAACAATGAAGGAGGAGTGAGACACATTTACGTTGGTTCTCCTTATAAACGAGGACATGGAGGCATCGGATCGTTTCTTGCTGGTGCATTTCGACGAGTTTCACCACTTATCAAAAGAGGTGTCACAGCTGTTGGTAAAGAAGCTGTTCGAGCAGGTATGAACATGATGTCTGACGTCACCACTAGAATTATAACTTTCAAAGAGACATTTCATGATCGTGTGAGATAATCTGGAAATGTGCTAAAGAGGAAAACCAAGGAAAAATAGGATAAGCTCATGGAAGGTTCCGGATATAAAGTCAGGCAATTTAATACGCCATTTCAGTCGCAACTGCTTGGTGAATCAGTACGGTTGATGCTTGGTCGTCGTCGTAAGACCAAAGGTAAAAAGAAAAAAGTAAAATAAGCCAGCAATCAACGAAAAAGAAAACAAAACCAAATGCGAGTGTTGCATCGCAGAAAAATGAGAAGAAAAGAAAGGTGAAGACAAAGAGGACTGCTAGAGACATTTTTGACAGTTAGATGGAAAAAATGGCTTTCTTACTCAGCCACTGTTGCGAGTGCTTAAAGTCCGATATAATTTTGTTTGATATCCCATCGACGCGTTGGGTTTTTTTTGTTTCAAAATAGGTAGCTCCTGCCAGAAAAATGACAATGTAATGATTTTTTTGGAAAATAAAGTCGATTAGTTCTAGAATACAGGAAATTATAGGAAAGACTCAATTTTTTTTTTTGAGGTTAGAAAATTCAAAAGAAACAGAATTTTTTTTAATTGTTAATTTAAAGATATAACTTTTAATGAAATAAATACTTTTTTTTAATACTTGTCGTTTTAAAGTCGATACTTTCAAACATAACCTTAAAAAATAGCGATTCATCCAGTTTTTGTCGTTTTATTCTCATAGCAAATTAAAATAACGACTAGACGATATTTGTAAAAGTAAAAACTGTAGTCTCAACCAACACTCAATCCATTTAATAATCGATAACAGTGTAAAGCCAACATAACCTCAAAAAATATCAAAGTATAGAATTTTTTGGTTTCTGCCCTTAACAACATATAAGTTTGTAATTAAAACTTTGTATTACTTATTCTTTCTGGAATATGCAGATTATGAGTTCTTAAATATAGAAAAACTATAGAAAAGACCGAAAAAAATATTTTTAAGGTTAGAAAACTCAAGAAAAACAAGAATTTACATAATTTTCGATCCAACGTTAGATATTTCAATAAAATAAATGGATTAGTAAGTGCCTTAGCGTATTTTTTACTATGTGTCTTTCAATCATGATTATTTAAATTTTATTTAACATTTTTGAGTCCATACTTGCAGACATAACTCCAAAAATAGTGACATATGCTTTTATTGTCGTTTGAATCGTATAGCAGATCAAAAGTCTTTATTTGTAATAGTGTAAACTAATAGAGGAACTGACACAAACTACAGTAACCAAACATTACCAGTAAAGAGACACAAATTACTTTTAAAAAATATCGAAATATCTAATTTTTTTCCAAATCTGCCCTAAATAACATGTATGTTCGTGAATGTTACTTGCTATAGGAAAACGGTATCGTGATTATTCTTTTCTAATAATACACGTTCTCAGTTGTAGAACAAAAAAAGAAGCTACAGAAAAGACTACAATAATTATTTTGGGGTTAGAACTATAACTCCACATTTTTGAGGCGTTACTTGCAGACGTAACATTGAAAAATACCGTCTTATGCAGTTTTTGTCGTATTGATCTCGTAGCAGATTAAAATAGCGACTACTGGTTATTCATAATAATTTTAACTAATGTTCCAACCAGCACACGCTACAGTTACTTAGCGTTGAAACTGTAAAGTCAAGATTTTCTTAGAAGAAAAATTGGACATCCTAATTAATAATGATTAAGCCTGCTGCAATAAACGGAATCGTGCTTAGGATCATTTCCTCTTGCGTTACTATTATAAACTTGATTTATTCCCAGTAAGACTTTAAAATAGTACTTATCACTTTTTATCAAAACTTACTACAACTTTTATTACTTTCTAACCTGTGCATGCAAAGTCATCGTAAAAATTGTTGCGGATTTATGGGATATTTACTAAGTGTAGACATAACCTTGAATATCGATGAATAACAATCAAATTTTTATCACTTATGTGAGATTCTGACTTTTTGTCCAGCCAATTAGAAAGATAAAGCTATGTTTATCTCTTTATTATCGAATTCACTTAGATGATGATAATTATTTTTAAAACTTTCATTAGTTTACTATTTAATTTATTTTTCAGCTCGTGCAATATTATTGTAAAAATCTAAACTTACTGCTACTATTTGCAAGGAATCTACAGTAACATAAATATAATTTTTTGGATTTATTATTTCACCATTATATTAGTGAGCCTCACCGTAGAGATATGGAATCCGTAACGAAAAATCTAAATAAAACAATTTAAGTACTACACTCTACACATTAGTCTGCTGCTCAGCCCAGACTATATATTATACTTACAATATATTCCTAATTATTATATCATTTCTTTTTTTTTGTCCTTCTCTATCGAGAAACTTTTATTAAATTATGTTTTATGTAAAGAATTATTCACAAAAACATTACTTTCATCTTTTTCAAACCAAAAAAAAAAAAAAATAGGAAATAACAATTCCTTCAATTGGAAGTGCAATTATAGTCTCAAATCGTTTATATAATTTTCATTTATAATTTTTTTACATTGTCTTACAAATAATAATTAATAACAAAACACAATTGAATCATTTCTGCTTGGGATTCATGCATGATTATTTATTTATACACTCTCAGTAGGCTTTTCATCTTTACGCTAAAAAAAGATTTTGAATTCTTTTATTTTTGATCGTTAGTGATTGAAGTAAGTAAAATAATAAAATCTGTTATGAACAGGTACATTTAAAAATCAGAGGAATAAAGTGCAGAAAAATCTTCATGACATATTCGAGATAAGGGTTGATCAAGTATTTCAAGGAAAAGGCACAACAAACACGGAAAATCTCGCTAGGACTGTTTTCAATAACCCAGAAAAATTTGCCGAAGCCTTAGGTGTTAATGAAAAACTCGTCTGCAATATGTCAACAGTAATAGCTGTATTTAGATGTGGCGAAGAAATCAACCTACCAAAATTCGAAATTCTGTGCCTAGATACATACTGGATGTATTATACTTTGTCCCCTGGGGTAACTTAAGTCCCAGTGTGCATAAGTTGCTTATGCCCAGCTGCCACAACTCTAAACAATTCCCAGTTCCGTTGATATTTATATCAGAAGATGCAAGTGAAAGTTGGCATCGATTACACAGACTGCACATGACAAGACATGCAAGACAGTTAAGCAGAAAAGATAGATAGACTGATGTATTCAATAGGAGTATGTATGTATCAGATCCTCTACTGCCATTATCAAAAATAAGTGATAGAAAAATAAGTGAGGATAAAAAGAAAATTGTAACCGATGAAATGCAACAGTATTTACAAAACAAGTAGAATTATTATGCAACAAATCAGTATTTCTCTAGAACATATTATGTAGTGATGAAAAAAATGTAGTAAATCATTACAAATTAATATGTTGTTCAGGGCAGAATCAAAAAAATTAGATATTTCGATATTTAAAAAAAGTAATGTTCGCTCTTTACTGTTAATGTTTAGTAACTGTGGTTTGTGTTAGTTCCTTAATTAGTCTATACTATTAGAAATAAAGACTTTTGATCTGCTATAGGATTCAAACGACAATAAAATCATAAGTCACTATTTTAGGGGTTACGTCTGCAAGAATGGACTCAAAAATGTTGAATAAAATTTCAATAATCATGATTTAAAGACACATACTGTAAAATACACTAAGGCACTAACTAATCTATTTATTTTATTGAAAATTCCAACGTTAAATCGAAAATTTTGCAAATTTTTGTTTTTCTTGAATTTTCTAACCTTAAAAATATTTTTTTAAGTCTTTTCTATAGTTTTTCTATTTTCAAAAACTCATAATCTGTATATTCCAGAATTAATAAGCACTACAGAGTTTTCATTACAAACTTATATGTTGCTAAGGGCAGAAACCAAAAAAATCGATACTTTGATATTTTTTGAGGTTATGTTGGCTTTGCACTGTTATCGATTATTACTTGTATTCAGTGTTGGTTTTGACTTCAGTTTTTACTTTTATAAATATTGTCTAGTCGTTATTTTAATTTGCAATGAGAACGAAACGACAAAAACAGCATGAATCGCTATTTTGTAAGCTTATGTTTGAAAGTATAGACTTAGAAACGACAAGTTTAAAAAAAAAGATTATGTTTAAAAGGCACATATTTAAAAACTCACTGTAGTACTTACTAATTTATTTATTTCATTATAAGTTGTATCATTTGAACAACAATTTTTAAAAAATTCTGTTTCTTTTGAATTTTCTAACCGTACAAAAAAAAAAATTGAGTCCTTCCTACTATTTTTCCTGTATTTTAGAACTGATCGACTTCCATTTAAAAAAAGTAATTACATTATTCTTTTTATGGCAGGATCTATCCATTTTAAAAAAAAAAAAAAACCCAAAAAGACACACTGTGCGACGCAGGCAACCATCGAAGGATCGCACTGGGTACAATACAAGCCGATATCATCACTAACGGATGACTCACCGATAGAATTTGTCTTATCAGGTAATGGCGAAGAATACATTGATCCCGCATACATGATGATTGGTCATCGTATCAAGTTATGTCTCGATAAAAACAAAGAACCATATGCTGACCTAGCTGCTGAAGTCGCCTAAGCGGGGCCAATGAATAATTTTATGCATTCGTTGTTCAATTAAGTTGATGTGTTCTTCAATCAGTAACCAGTATAACCTTCAAACAGCGCATACGCTTACAGAGCTTACCTGGAAACTTTATTAAATTACGGACCCGCTGCGAAATCATCGCATTTAACGAGCGCATTGTGATACGACGATACAGTAACAAAGATGCACGATGTGCGTTATTACCTGCAAAAAAATCAGTCAATCTCATTGGTCATCTTCATTGTGATGTGTACAACCAGGAAAAATTACTCATCAATGGTGTTGGGGTGAGAATGCGCTTGGTAAGGTCTCGCGACGCTTATTGTCTCATAGACACATCAAATTTAGTTTCTGTACGCATCGAAGAAGCTAATCTATTAGTCTGATGTATCAAAATAAGTCAATCCATTTTACTTGCCAACGCCAAGGCATTGTCAAAAAGTACGGCAAAATGTCTACTTACACGGGTTAAAGTTAAAGCTATGACGATGCACAGTGGAATTTATGGCGAGACTTTGGATAATATAATTTTGGTACAAGTACCAAAACAAATTATTGTCGGTTTTGTGAAAAGTTAATCCTATAACGGTGATTGCACAATGAATCTATTCAATTTTCATCATTTTAACATCAATTTTCTCTGTGTGAACATCGATGGTGTTCAAGTTTCTTCCAAACTGTTGCAGCCAGACTTCAAAACAAATAATGTATACGTCGATGCCTGTCACACCTTGTTTTCGGGGACTGGTGTTCACTTCCTTAACGAAGGAAGCCACAAATACTGTCCAAACAAATACTGTCTGTTTGCTTTCGATTTAACGCTGGACTTATCGCCCAACGAATGCTCCCATTGGAACCTAACTAGATACGGTAGCGTTAGATTAAATATTCGGTTCGCCAAAGCATTGACCACGACCGTAAACTGTATCGTGTATGCCGAGTACGAGAACATTCTCGAAATTTATGCACCACATCAGATCATCGTTGACTTTAGTGGTTAGATGGCACTGTCAGCTTTACGTACTTTATACGTTACCCTTGGCTTCCACCAGTTAGTCTCTGGGTTTGCTTGCTAGTGGTATCATCAAACATACGTCATGGATCTCGTTGTAGACATTCAGTATTTCGAAATGAAGAAAGACGTAGTAGTACCAAAAGAAGTTGCTGTTGTGGGCTTAAACAATAATTTTTTCTTTGCATGGGGTTGTAACACCACCTTGTAGTTTAGAAAAGTTGACCAAGGAAGCGAAACGACAAAACGCATGGTTATCCACGTGTCGTCACGGACTCGACTACTTTGAAGGTGAAGTACCTTTGAAATCGATTCATAAAATTTTGCAAGATATTGGAAGAAGCGCGAGTAAGATTTATGTCAGAGCTTGTAAAAAGTGGTATGATTCACACAAAATTACGATTTATGAAGTAATCAATTTGGAATACGAAGTGGATTGTCCGTCTTTTAATAATTTATCATCAGATGTACATTGCATGCATCACGCGTTGAAACCAGATTATCAAAAACATCAGTGTGCCTTGAACAACGTCCATAAATCAAAATCTTGGCTCCGTGAACGTAATAACAACAAGAGATCATCAAAATCAACGGAGATTTGTCATGGACAGTCTACAGATACTGAAAATCATGTCGCTAATCAACTCGCATACCATCGGTGTATTCCCAGCCGATCAAATCCCACGGGTGTGGACGAAACCGACTGCACTCGTCATGAACACTGACGATCATACAAAACCAGGTATGCATTGGGTCGCTGTTTACGTAGATACACAC